>JALKAD010000032.1:42485-63306 GCA_024500015.1 Ulva compressa | reverse complement strand
GCATGGGGAGGGTGGTAGGGGCGCTAGAGGGCGCCATGCATGCGCACTTGCGGCGGCTGCGAATCAACCTCAGACTGTACAGTATGTACGGTGGACCAGGCGGCGGACCGCGGGGCGGCGAAGAGGCATGGGCCGCGCTTGCCCCGCTGCGGCCTCACATTCATGCGATCGATGTGCAGTGCCCGAATCCCAGAGCTCGCCTGCAGCCGTTTCTGTCTGATATGGCAGGTCTTGGGAACCTGCAAGCGCTGGCACTCAAGTGCAGGAGACAGTGCTGTGCTGCGCTAGGACAGCTGCAAACCATGCTTAACAGTATGTCCTACTTGACGGGCTTGAGACAGCTCCAGCTTGACTTCCAGCTGCTCGGAACTTCGCGTAAGAGCGCTCCGTTGCTGGATGCGGCGCCGTTCTGTGATGGCCTGAGCAGCATGGAGTGTTTAACGGCTCTCAATTGGCGCCTGTGGAACACCCCGAGCCCGCCCGACCTGCAGCGGGAGGTGCTGTGTGGCTGCAGCGTTCTGACCGGCCTGCAATCGCTCACTCTCGGCGACCTCCACGCTGCAGCACATCACGCATTTCAGGCCGTGGTGCCACAGCTGCCACTGACGAGCTTGGAGCTTGCGCTCGACTTTGACACAGACGTGGGCACGGTGGCAGCTGTGCTGCGGCGGTCATCGCACTTGCGAGTCGTCCGCGTCAGCGAAGTGTGGGACCTCGAGTCCATCATCGACATCATGGCGCGCCTGAGGGAGGCGGCCGAGCATCACCCGGCCTGCCAGTTTGACTGCTGCGAACTGTAGCAGGCATGCCGGGCCCCGCGGCAGCATCAGACATTGGCTAGGAACTCGCTCAATGAGATCTCAGTGCGGCTTGCACAGCCCGGGAGACACACACGCCATATCATCATCGCGATATGCTCCCCTCAGTCCCTGCTGCGCTGCACTTCGTGGAAGGGCTGCTGCAGTCTATCCTGTGGCTGCGCCCATGCATACTCTTACGCCTTGATTGGCTAAGCCATAAGCCAACGTAAGCCATATTCAAGGTTTTTGCGGCGGGTCGTCTGTGCGATCGCGGCGGCGGGCTGCAAGGGTACTCTCCGCTGTAATTACAAGGTGGCGTACTGATAGTTGGGGGCTTGAGCACACCCTTCAGCCGGGCACAGGGGCTGCTAGGGTTGATGTGCGCGTTCTCGAGCGGAGCTGGGTGCATTGACGTTGTTTTGATGCCAGTGGGACGGGCTGTGTAAGGCCTGGCAGTTAGTGGCTGTGTGAGCTCGGGACACACAGCCACTAACTGTCTAGAGATGGAGCGGGTCGCAGTTCAGGTGGTGCGCATCGGCGTGGCTTGGCGTGATTGTATTTGCATGTGTGGGCTTGCGGCACTTCCTTATGGCTTCTGAGATCTGGTATACTGCTGCTTGCTGCCGGGAACTTGATGGCGCCTGACCGTTTTGTTCACTGCTGCTGCAGCTGCCTTCGCTGCTGGGCTGCTGTGTCGCTGTGTGTGTAACACTTGCACTGCCCAGCATGCACTGCCCAGCATGCACTGCCCAGCACAGCCCAGCAGGATTTGTGAGACCCATGCTAGGCAGTATGGTCACCACTGTAAGTAGGTGTGGTGACTGTGGCCGTATAAGACAGTGGGAAGGACTTTGCTCATTAATGAGCAAATACTGAGTTCCCGGCGCGGCTTGCTCGGCCCGGGAGACATGCGCACCATATGAACGTCCCCTTGTGGTTGCCTTGGTCGCTGCTGCGCTGCGCTTCGGTTGTGCGCTGCTGCAGCTTATCCTGTAGCTGCGCCGATGCGTACGCCTGCACCTTCATGTAGCACACGGTTGGGGCTGCGGTGGTGTGTGCGCTGTGGCGCCGGGTCTGTCCTAAGGCCCCAGTGCAGCGGCTGTGAGAGTGTATTTTCGCTGAGGACAAGGGGGCTTGCTACTAGTAGGGGGCGCCATGCACTACACAGCAGGCAGTCTCTATGAGACCCTCGTAACTCTACAGACAGCCGGTCAGTTGTGCAGTTCTTCTGTCAGCGTTCATATGCTTGAAGGTGGCTTCGTGAGAGGAATGCACGAAGAAAGCGCCTGCCTGTATGTCGCACGGGTGATCACGGCCCAGTAGCGAGCCTGCACACAAAATTAGCTGTCATGACACGTCATGAAGCCATCTGTTATGAGCCATTGTCCCAAAGTAGCCATCTGCCAGACGTGCACTGCAGCATCCGTGCGCTTCAGCAGCACTAGAGTCAGTTCATTTCACAAGGCCACAGCACTGATCAGTTTCTGTGACAGATGGAAATGCGATCGTTCAACAACGTCCAGCTTTGCTGTAGACAACCCCCCCGTCTCCCCCCAACAAATTCATGGAGGTACAGACCGGGATTTTTTACCAAGTTGGATCAAACAGTCGACAAGATAAACACTGCCGTGTCTCACACAGGTGCCTCCGGAACTGCAAGCGAGTCAAGTTCTGTGAGATTCAGTTGATCACGCTACAACAGGTGTTCAATGCATAGGTTTACGAATGTGAGAACGTTTCAGAGTGATGCTCAACAAGGCGGTAGAAACAAAGGTAAGCAACCATGGAAATGGATCAGACGCGTGAGCCATGGCCAAATACCGTGTGGCCAACTGCCGTACGCCGCATACAAACAGGGATAGAACAGTTTCACTAGACCGGCTACGGTCCCATCCAACGCTCTTTCTGCCTGCGGTTCATAAAAACAAGCAGACACGATCTCACCGACTGCCATACCAACACTCAAGTCATGCTGGAATCCATAAGTGTTGTTGGCACCGGTCCGGAGCATGCGCATGATAGTGGTCAACTTGCGACAAAACACACACAATTGGCACACCCCTACGTATACAGTTCCAACATCATCAGGCATGTGTTCTGAGTGCAACAATCGCTGTGCAGTTCAGGACGGATTACAGCACCTCGCAGGACACTCTGTGCACGATTGCGCATAGCGATGTGCCACCTGCAACCCCCGCTACTCCCCATAGACAATAGCTGGGTGGCGATTTGCCGCGATTGGCACAAGATCGTGATGATACTCACTGGTAGGGGACCCGCAGCTCAGCATGCGCAGGTGCGGAAGCTGCGAGATGACGCAGATCAGTGTAAAGCTGCCCGTCCACTCGGACGCATGCGCCACGAGGTGCCGCAGCGGTAGCCGCGGAAGCACCCACCAGATGTCCGGATATGCATCGCGCTCAAGCATCCACAGCCGCAGAGACTGCAGAGCCGTGAGTCCCTCGCAGGCCAGCACGACCGGCCGCTGGACCCGCGCGGCAACCTCCGGCGAGTCCGGAACTTCCCAGTGGAGGCTCGTCAGGCTGCTGAGGCCGCGGAGGCCGTCGCAGAACGGCCCAACATCCAGCGCTGCAGCGGGGTCGGTGCTGATGCATGGCGCGAGACTCACCACGACGCGCAGTTCCTGCAGGCCCGTCATGCATGACACGCTGCCCAGCAGAGCCTGCAGCTCCGCCGTCGGAGTTGCACTCTCATGCGGATCCCCGGAGTCGTCTTCTGGTCGGCTGCTCTCCAGGGATAGCACCCGGAGGTTGCCGAGCCGAGGGGCAGCAGCTGCAAGTGGCTGCAGGCACATCGGCGGGTCTAGGCCGTGGGAGTGCCCCAGAAAGAGGGCTGTGACATGTGGCAACAGGCAGTCGACCGCCTGCCATGTGGCCTCTGTGATGTGCCACGCAGTCACACACAGCTCAACACTGAGCCGCTGCAGCTGCGACGCAGCCTGCAGCACCTCTACATCCTCCTCCACCTCCTCCACACTGTCGTCACCCACAGCCAGTGGCAGCGACAGGTCGCGCAGCTGCGGCGCGGCCGCGGCGGCGCGGACGAGGTCGCCCCCCGCGTGTCCGCCCTGGTCCCAGAACGGGAGTTTCTCATCGAGGCAGGTGGCGCTGGAGACGTGCAGCAGCGTCAGATGCGGCAGCATGGGCAGCGCGTCAGTCACGGCGGATGCGACGTCGCGCGCCGTCGATCGCCGCACACCCCAGCAGAACTCGAGCCGCAGCTCGCGCAGCGCAGCGAGGGGCGCGTCAGGGGCCATCAGGTGCAACGGGTCGCCCTCGCTGAAGCGGCCGATGCACAGCTGCAGCGACGTTAGGGCCAGCACGCGCAGCATCGCGCCGTGGTCCACCGCTGCTGCCCCGCGCTGCGTCGGCAGCACATTTGGCACGGCCAGGCGCAGCGCGCGCAGCGCGCTGGCGGCCGCCAGCGTGTTGCTCAGGCGGAGGGACAGCGCATGCGGCATGCACCACATGGGGACGTCGAGCTCGAGCTGCCGCAGGTCCGGCATGCTGCGGATGGCGCTGAGCAGTCTGTCCACAGCACGCTCAGCAGCGATGTACTCCAGATCCACCTCGTGGTCGTTCCCATCCCAGCTGGACGTTGTCACTCCGAAGCGGAGGTCTGTGAGCGCGTGAAGGGGCGCCACAGCATGCGCAGCGTGTCGCAACAGCGGCGTCATCCAGCTCCTCTCTTGCGCCACGACCAAGAGCCGCGACATGTCAAGACACTGGAGGAGCGTGCAGCTTCGCAGACCAGGTGACAGGAGCTTTACATCGATGGGTTCGATGCAGTTGCGGCTCAGGTCGAGGCTGTGCAGCTGCGGCAAAGCAGGCAGCACGTCGGCGAGGGCGTCTGCTGCGTTGGCATTGAAGTTGGTGTCTTGCAGGCTGAGCGCTGTGATGGCGGTGAGGTGCGCAAGGTGCGCAATGCATGCGCGGCATGCGCGTGGAAACGTGCAGCCGGCAAGGGACAGGTCTTGCAGCGTGTGGAGGGGGGCTGTGGCGGCGAGGGCAGCGCCCATGAGGTGCGGCGGGACCCGGTGGAGATGGAGGGATTGGCGGGAGTCCGTGGTCGGGTGGTGGGCGCGGACGGAGGCCGAGTGGAAGGCGTCAGGAAGGTGCTCCAGGCAGTGGTGAAAGGGGGTCACGCGAAGGACAGCCATCAGCAGGTGCTCTGGTAGCAGGCCCACCTGTACGCGCAGAAGCATCAGCTGTCCGGTCTGGCTGGAGAAACATAGCTACAGACACTAGCTGCTCGGCGTGTGTGGTACGCTATGGCCCTGTGGTTGGGCTGCGTCAAGGTAAAGTGGCACCTTACAGACAGATCGACTGCAGGTGATGTGGGCTGTGCTGCATCCACCACGCTGATCATGAAAGGTGACCAATGGCTTAGGAAAGATACAGCAAGTGATGTTTGTAATGGGCGGACCAAGCTTGAGGAGAGCAGCGGCAGATGAACATGTGAGCGTCATGATCACTCGCAGGGATTGGAATGCCAGGGAAACATACACCAAACGCATACAACACTCGCCAAACCGGCACAGCACACACATCACACACGCCGTTCAGTACAGCACACACGGTGGCACCATCATCTCCGTGTAACAAAGTGGCACCATTGAGCACACGCACACACCGTGCAGCACAGCACACACACTGTGGCACCATTGAGCACAGCACAGCACAGCACACACACACACACCGTGCAGCAGCTCATAATAGAGGCGCGCCTGCTTTGCAGCCGGAGGGGTGCCATCACAGTCCACCGGCTGCAGCAAGGCTGCCAGCCTTTCTGCTGCAGAGGCTTTGCTGCCTTCGTCGATGAGCACGTCCGCAGCCTGCAGCGTGTGCTCGCTGAACAGTGGGGGAAAGTTGCCTTCAGACACGTTAATCAACGCGCGATGTGCTGCACTCAATGGACTGTGCCATCACATGCCGACGCAAACGATGAATGTTCTCTATCAGCGCTGTTCACTGCAGTGTATCGTTTACCTCGATTTTACCTGATGGACACTACACCAGTGCATTCCTGCTGTTGCCCTCGCTGCCGGGCTCTTGCATTCATCTCCGTGTAACACCAGTGCATAGTGTGCAGGCGGCGTGCTGCCTCAGATCAACCACAAGCTAGTCAACCCAGCTTGGACAGAGTGTGGCACACCATTATGAGCTGGCAGAGCTGCTCTGCCAGCGCCGCTTCCGGGACGCCTGAAGCGGCCGTTGCTGCGCCTGCCTCTCTCGGCTTCGTCTGCAGTGCAACCTTTGGTGGCGAATTATCACATGTGGACGAGCCCGGGTGATCACATGAGGGGCGACCGCCGGTCAGCCTCTCCGGGCGTGGCCGCTTGCCTGTTATCATCCATGTCACCCAGGCGGGGTTCGGATTGCTGCTGTCTGGTGATGCGGCCTGAGCAGCCTCGATTTGCCGCACTGTATGGAGTCGACCACCTTGATGGTCGGTCTGCATGCCTGCACCTCCAGGCTGCTGCAGCACCTCGACAGCCACGCTGGTAGCTCCCTGGAGCAAGGTGGAGTGAAGTTATGACCTGAACTGTTTGTTGAGTCAGCAGCATGCCTCAGGCAGGTACACACGCTGTGGGATCGTTGCTTGCACATGCACGAGCCAAATGCACATGCACGAGCCAACAACTGACCATAGGAAGGCTGCTCTGCACGCTCGCAAGCACACATGTGTGCACTGCCGGTACTGCCACGCCGCCTGCTGAACCGTGCAGCCGCCCTTGCTGGCGCCAACGCAGATTCCGTGTGTGAACGGGGTTTGGTGTTTGAGGACAGAAGGGAGCAGACCGTGGCATGGCAGCCCTGCCCCACAGGCGCCGCAGACGAAGCTCCTCTCGTCACAGGCGCTGTGGCCCCAGACGTGTTCTCAGTTTGCTGGACACGCTGTGGTGCATCGACCGTTGTGGCATGCGGGCATGGCACAGATCCATCGGTGCTGTCAGGTCTGGACTCATCACCCCGTTGTCCTGTGCCGGTGATCCCTTCAGACGGCAGGTTTGTTACATGGTGCATCCAGAGACGAAGAGCTGCCTCGCTGAGCGGGACTTGAGTCTCATCCGCGCCGACCGTGTCAGTGAGTTGTTGCAGCAGCTGGCTGTGTGCGACGCAGTCCGCGCTCACATGGACTGCGGCACCGTCTGATGTAATCATGTATGCAAAAATTGTACTTCAGTGAGCCGTGTGAAGCTTCCCTGGCCCTCGCGCGCGACCAGCCACGGCGGTCCCCGCCTGCACAAACGTGCCATGGTCGGTATACACCGTCGCTGTAGCAACACATACCGGGGTCCGCCAGGAACGCACACAAGTCATTTACACCACTCTGTCACAGTCTTGGACGCGGTTGCAGTGCCACACCGACTAATTGTGGCGCAGCGAGCGATCGAAGGCGATGAAGGTGCTGTTGAAGGGGCGTCACACATTCGTCATGCCACAGTCACATGAAGATAAAATCTGATTAGGTTACATGCGTGATCTGTAGGCGATTGCAAGAGCAGATTGTTGTGAAACAGTTGACAGTGTCTCCATGTCCGTCGCAGCCCTTGAGCACTGATCCACGACACTGCAGCCAGTGCAGTCTACCTGCGTCTGCAAGGATTTAAAGCAATTGAAATTGGTCGGCCGAACATTTTGAGTACCCAGACCGTTCGGTCACGCGACACCGCGAAGACTGCAGTTGTGCAGCTCCACAGTATCGATATCCCGTAGTTGGTCTAACTGCCGGCCGAACCTTCTTGCCGCAGTGCAGATGGTGCCACTGGCCACTGTCCACTGGCCGCGAGTGCTCCAGCATCGCGATGCATCGGACTTGTGCGGCACTGCATTCTTGAATACATCCATCACAGTTATGACTGAGACGGCGTGGACACTGTTTCCTACGTCTCACCCAACAGCGTCATGACGAGCGCTAGCGGCGGATTAATTTGGTCTGCGCCCAGCTGCAGAGGGCATCTAACTAACTCTAATATTTATGTTGCAAGGCTGGTGTGGATTCACTCTCCCCAGTCGACCGCGTCTGCTCCAGCATGCTTTCGATGGGGGCCATCTCATCCTGTACAGCGTGCACGTAGTCTTACCATAGAATAGAATGATGAATTGTCGTCCCGAGGCACGCGGATACATCAGAAACAGCCATATGCACCGGTGGGAGCGTTCAGCTGCAAACAGATCTTTGTCGCGTCCGGCAGTCGTTGTACGTCTCTGCGAGATATCCCCGTGAGATAGCAACTCGTGGAGACCGCTGATGACATTCCGTGTGCACCTCTGGACGTCTGCACAGGTGCGGAACGTATCTCGAGATACAAGGTCACGCATAGCGTCAGCATCGCAGCCTCAACCTCTTCCACCACCTGCAATGCCAAACCAAGGGAGCCACATTACCTTTGCGGCGAGGGCTCCTTTTGAGTAATGATCATGCCTCACTGGTCAAGCAAATTGAACCTCTCGTATGAATCGGTAGCTGAATCGGTTATGGCCCTGGACGTCTTGTTCTCGACTGGGGCAAGCGTGGTCTACGAGCTCGTGCTGTCATGTACCCGCTGTCATGTACCCGCACATGTGTTACTCCGAGACTAATACAGCTCTGTACTGGCTCCAAGCGCAGCAGCGAGGGCGACAGCAAGTGACCAGCTCGTGCATGGCAAAACTACTGTTCATGCCCACACCAGAGTCTGTCAGACCACACTCTCCAGGCTGGAGTCTCCAGCACATAGCCCCAGATGCCAGTCGGTGTTGGTACTAATTAGCAGTTCGCTCACAGGTGGAGGGCAAGGTGAATCCATCATGTACACCTCCCGCCGGTTGACCTCGTCTTGCCGAGTGCCGCAACCACAGGCCTGGTGCAATGGGGAGGGGTGCTAGACCATGGGTGCACTGCCATTAACCATGGATGCACTGCCATACCGCGGGTGCACTGTGATGCTGTGTGGAGCCGGCGGCTATGACTAGGTGAGGTCATGGGCAGTCAAGTGGCTGCACCCGGCGTTCACATGCATGGTGGCCGTCAATGTCGCCCAGGTGGCCGTTGCCTGACATTGTCTCAGCCCCCCAGAGAGGCACTGTATGTGTTTGCGGAACACAGGTGCACGTAATCAGCACAGCTTCACAGAGATCTAACATCAAGGATATATACAGCGTTACCAGCCTGGCGAATCTAGCTGACTGCCCCGCGCTCCCGCCGGTTGCATCCTGTCGCTGGCCGAGTATTCACTCAGACAAATCATATCTTGTCCAGAAGTGCCTGTTCGTGATCACGCAGGCAGGGTGAGCCTCAACTGCACAGGATATTGGGCAGTCCGGCTGCCCATGCATATGCACACGACCGGCACCGTGCACAGCCTGCCACGGCGCGCGTTCCAGCACACGCAGGTGCCGCAGCATGCCAACCACGCCTGCGACAACCAATTTGCCCTTATCGCTGTCCACCATGACAGCAAGCCGCCTCAGCGGCAACTGCGGCACAACTGCTGCAAATTCCTCGTACGCTGCCTCCTCGAGGCGGCCCAGCCTGAGTGCTTGCAGCTCCTCGCAGCCAGCGCATGCCCGCAGCACATGCGATTGGGTCCCTGCCTTGTTCAGCTTTGTTCTCACGTTCCAGCAGAGGCTTGTCAGGCTCTTGAGGCCGCTCAGGCCTGCGCAGAATGCAGCCAGATCCAGTTCACGTTGTGCAGCGGAGTGTTCTGGCGCAGACGTGGACTCCTCGGAGCTCTCTCGTGCCTTCGCCTGCTGCATGTCGATGCGGAGCTGCTGCAGACTGGTCATCTGTGGCACGCTGTCCAGCAGGTGCTGCAGCTCCGCTTGGGCGTTGGGGCCTTCTGAGTCAGCAGCCTGTTCGGGACTGGTGAAGTCAAGCACGCGAATGTTGCCAAGAGGCGCAAGCCGCTGAGGACGTAGGCCTGGCTGCGGGTGCGCCGCTGCGAGCGGCAGTGCGTAGGCTCGCTCCATGTAGATTCCTGATGCATGGGGGACCAGCGAGGCGACCACCTGCCAGGCAGACTCCCGGAGCTTGAGATGCTGTACCGACATGTCGATGCGCAGCTGCTGCAGCTGCGTGGCGTCTCTCAGGGCGCGCAGCACCTCGGCGTCCACATATTCGTAATCACCCTGTTGTGTACTGCTGTGAATGGTCAGCGGCAGCCTCACATCTCGCAGCTGCGGCGCCGCGGCGACAGCAGACATCAGGGGGCCTTGGGCCACCCTATCCAAAATGCTGCAATGGTTCGGCTGGGCCGGCTGGGCGACATCACGACTACTATATAGATGCAGCTGTGTCAGCCGGGTCATCTGCGGCAGCGCAGCCTCCACCCGACACAACAAGCGGTTAGCTGTGTCGTCGTCTCCCTCATCTTGGCAAAATTGCACCTTCAACTGACAAAGTCCCATGACAGCAGCTGCATGCTGCGCCAGTAATAGGTCCGGGTTGCAGACGAATTTGCCGGCTTGCAGGTGAAGAGACGTCAGATGTGCAAAGCCCACATTGCGTTGCACCAGGCGCGCCTTGCGGCTTCGCATAAGCACGGCCGGGGGCGAGGGCAAGGCCAGGAGCGCGCTCCGCAGGTGGTGAGCTTTTGCCAATGTCTCCTGTAGGTACACCAAAAGTGCCGGCGGCATGTTGCACCCGGGAATGCAGAGCTCGAGCAGCTGCAGCTGCCGCATTTCGCGCACGGCCTTCAGCAGATCGGTGAAGACCACTGATGCCTCGCTGTTCTTCAGGTTGATGCGGGTCCATTCCTCCACGAGCCGAAATTCCAATACGTCAACCTGGGCGATGCCAAAGGAGAGTGCGGTGAGCTGCTTGCAGGGCGTCGCCGTGACGGCCCGCACCGCCTGCTGCAGGAGAAGTGTCATCCAGCGTGCATCTTCTGGAACCACTTGGAGGTTCGCCAGGTGAAGACAGCGGAGCATCGTACATCTTGTAAGCGCAGGTTGCAGTGCCTCCAGCGACACGGGTGTGACGTGGCTGCTGCTGAGGTCGAGGCTATGGAGCTGCCGCATGGCAGGCAGCGCATCAGCGAGCGCGCTGACGGCTGCAACAGAGAGTCCGGCATCTTGTAGATTGAGCGAGGTGACTCCCGAGAGGCACGTGAGCTGTTGGATGCATGCATGGAATGCATGCGGAAGAGTACAACCCGCAAGTGACAGCTGTTGCAGTGTGGGGCAGGCGCTGGCTGCATCGATGGCGAGGTGCAGCAGGTCTGGAGGGACGCGGTTCAGATGCAGGGTGTTGTGGGAATTGGTGGACGGGAAGTGTGCACGCATGGCAGCCAGACGTAGCTCGGGGCGCAGGCACACGAGGCATTGGCGGAGGGGTGTGAGTCGAAGCACCAACATCATAAGGTATTCTGGAAGAAGTGACACCTGCATACATGCGGAAGTCAGCAGCCATCCTGCCAGCTGTCAGGAACACAGGAGACCGAACTGCACAGCGGACATGCATGATCGGTCGGCCGCAAGGTCTGTCTGTGTAAATGTGTGGCACAAGTGACCACTCCTGGTAGATGGTATTGGTGACCATGTCAAACTTGGTTTGCCCGACTAATGGGCGATCCACGTTGGGGCCACAGCGTACTGCTGTGAAGCCGAGGACCAGGCCAACGAATGTGCAGGCCAACGAATGTGCCAAGATGCAGGGACGTAGGAGACAATGGACGATAGCCCCGCCAGGATGTGGGGATGCGCACCTGGCATGCAGCAAATTTCAATGTCTGGTCATCAGCAGTCTCAGGCTGGAGGAGCAGGGCCAGCTTCGCAGCAGCAAAGTGTTTGGTTTTCTCGTCGATGAGCACATCGGCCACCTGCAGCAATGAGACACCCAGATTGGGTTGGGTCTGATCATGCATCTGCGATATGACGAGCAGTGCTTGTGGGGCACGGTGGCAGCCTGCAGCTGTTGACACAGACTGTGGTCACCAGCCTGTGGATGAACTCGAGATGAACTCCATGGACCCATGGAAATCTATCAACAGCGCACGGGGCAGCGATGTTCGCACCATGATGAGCTGACGAAGTTTTACAGCTGCAGGAGCGTCGTCAAACGGTTGCATTGTAGGTGCTGGCATGAAGTGAGATTGGGATTGCAGCTGTGGTGGACTGAGAGAGGACTCCGCACGCAGTGGACAGCTGTCATTGCTGCCCTTGATGCAGTCACCCACCCGTGGTCTCTTGCGCCGTGTAAACGAAGACGATCTAGCTGTCACATAATGAAGCCATACGCGGAACTCTGGCTCGGTAAGCGGCACCTGTGCCTCATCGGACCCGATGGTGTCTATCAGCTCCTGGAGGATCTGACTGCGTGCAACGCAGCCAATGCGAACATCGAAAATTATGCCGTCTGATGTATTTATGCGTATGCTCTGGTCAGAATCATCGATGGCCATGGCGTGTATGCAACTTCTGCGTCTGTTGTCGCAAGGCTTGGTCGGATAATACCACCTGCACAAGACCGCCTATCGATACAGCTCCAGGGCAGAATCAAGCAGGCTAGATTGAATCATGGTTTCGTGGCACCAATCTCACTGGGAGAGCTGTTGCCAGCCCACATAGCGCTAAGTTCTCAGGAGCACTTGCAGGTATGCAGACCTTTATCAATGAACGCGCGTTAAACAAACAGCATTAGACCGATTGCTGTGTGCACTTGTAGGCATTCCGTCGACGAAGAAGTCATGACGAGCGCAGCAGACCTAAAGCGCAACATCACCGACAGAACGGGCGTCGACGGATCCCGACCGTACGTGATGGCTTGGAGGTAAGATTCCATAGACTAGCAGCGGGTCATGCAGGTGGCAGTGCGTTTATTCCAGACAGGACAGCGAGTCAAGTAATCTCGGCATCATGGTCAGTCCGCCTAATGGCCATCAGCATCACCTGTAGTCACTGGTCATCACTGCCAAGGTGTGTCTACCCGTGTGCTGCGTGCACCAGTGACACTGCTCTTCTTCGGTGTAATACTCATGCCCTTTGCAGCCCAGGAATGCACGCCAGTACTGAGCAACAGGCACTCATCCATGAGCGATCCTCCTTGGTTGGGTACCTCTTAGAACTTCTCAGAGTTGAACTGCTGTAAATCCTTGTGAAAGCTATGTCGCAACCCGTGCACGTGCAGAACCGTGACTCACATTGAACATGGTTCGTTTACGGTCTATGCAGGCGCAGGCGAGATGAGTCTGGACCAAAGAGACTGCTGCAGGCGCTGACCGCTCATGCATGTGCAGTAAATTGCGTAACCATGTGCGTGAATGAACTTTAAAGCCAATTGCCACATGCAACTACTAGTAGTACGCAGCGAGCAGTCCCCCACCGCGACTGGCACCTGCCAAAACTTACACCTCATCACTCCCATTTCACTCCTCATATACACACGCTGGGTGTGTCTCCGCCGCAGCACGCAGCGCGGCTCGATGCGCGCCGCCTGCCGTGTGAACACAGTTCGCCGTCCGCAGATGCGGCAGCCGCCGGAGCACCTCAGCCACAACCTTCGTTCCGGCATCATCCGTCACCGTGACCCTCAGCCGCCCCAGCGGCAGCTGCGGCACAACGCTGCGGAACACCTCATACGCATCCGGCCGGAGTACGCCAAACTTCAGCGCGCGCAGCTGTTTGACGCCGGTGCATGCTCGTATCACCTCGATCTGGTAGCCACCAGGGCCGGCAGCAGCCTCCGGCGAGTCTAGAACCTCCCAGTGGAGGCTGGTGAGGCTGACGAGGTTGCACAGGCCCTTGCAGAACGGCCCCACATCGAGCACCGAGTCATCATCACCGTCGGTGTCGGCAGGCAACGGCATAACGTTCAACACCAAGTGCAGCTGCTGCAAGCTGGTCATGCACGAGACGCTATTCAGCAGTGCCTGCAGCTCAGACGGAGGAGTGCCGCCGTGCTGCGGCCAATCGGCTCGGTGTCCTGCCGCATCGCCCAGCATCAGAGCGCGGAGATCGCCGAGGCGGCTAGCGGCAGCTGCGAGGGGCTGCAGGCACATGGGCGGGTCGTACCCATGCATGTGCAACATGCATACCGCCGACATGCGCGGCAGCAAGCACCCGACCGCCTCCCACGCAGCACTGTTCACCTGGCCCGTCGTGACCATCAGGTCCACTGCCAACTGCTGCAGCTGCGTCGCGCCATGCAGCGCTGCCACCAGCGGCGCCACCCCGCGGCCGTCTTCGTACACGCACAATGGCAGCCGCACATCGCGCAGCGCCGGCGCTGCCGCGGCCGCGTGGATCAGCACCGCCTCTGCGTCCGGCTTCAGAGAGTGGATCGGCTGCCAGTGGTCAATCAAGCGTGCGGAGACAAAATGCAGCTTCGTCAATTGTGGCAGGTGCTGAAGCCCGTCCGCGACAACATGGGCCACGATGTACGTCACCAGCCATGGCGTGTCACTCCGCACCTCCACGCTCAGTTCTCGCAGCGAGGCAAGAGCCCCCGCGCCCATGTCCGGCAGCATCGAATCGCCCTCGCTGAAGTGGCCGATTTGCATGTGCAGAGCAGTCAGTGTCGAGGGCAGCGCTAGCGCAACCGGCGGACTCTTTGAAGCGGCAGCGTTTTGGCTCGCCAGAACGCTCGGCAGGTTTAGGTGCAACCTGCCGAGTTGGCTGGTGGCCACGAGTGCGGCCCCCATGCGGGCTGCGAGCGGCTGCTTTATGTTGAGCCAGGGGATGTTGAGTTCCAGCAGCTGTAGTTGCGGCAGCCCGCGAATGGCCTTGAGCAGCTTGTCGACAACTCGCTCTGCCGCGATATACTGCACATCGAACTGGAGCCATTCGGAGCCGGTGTAGCTCACCGCGATGCCGAAGGCCAACGCTGTCAGGCGTGTCAAGGACGCCACAGCAGGCGCTAGCTGCTGGAGCATTGGCTTCATCCAGCCCCGATCATATGCGATGACTCGGATGATCTGCTGCGACAGGTCGAGGCTGCGGAGCTGCGTGCAGCAGCGGAGACCGGGTGCAAGCGCCTTCAGAGCTGCAGCCGTGCAGCGACTCTGGCTGAGGTTGAGGCTTTGCAGCTGCGGCATGGCAGGCAGCACGGCGGCGATGGATGCCGCAGCTGTCCTCATGAAGCCGGTGTCTTCCAAGGTCAACGCCGTGATGGATGACAGCGGTTGCAGGAGCGTAATGCATGGGCTGCATGCATCTGGAAAGGTGGACCTGGCCAGGGAGAGGTGTTGCAGGGCGTGGAGCGTGGCAGTCGCAGCGAGGGCGGCATGCACCAGGTCTGGCGGAGTCCGGCTGAGGTGGAGCGAGTGGTTGGAATCAATGGAGGGGTGGTGGGCACGGATCGCGTCGGAGTGGATGGTGGCTGGCAGGTGGCGGAGCGCGTGGTGGAGGGGGATGAACTTGAGGACTTCGAGAAGCAGGTGCTGAGGGAGCAGGGCCACCTGCATGCATTGCGTGCATGTCAAGCGCTAGCGTTGAGGATGCATTCTGCTCGATGATCATTTTAGCAGAACTACTTCTCTGATGCACAACTTGAACGTTCTGTTCCTGGAAATCGATACTACGACCGCGCTTCGACGGCCAAAGGAATCAGGCCTGGATGTCCACGTACGTACCATTGTACACTGCACCAAGCATGCCATCACAACATGCATGACGTCACACCATGACAGCGGCGCAAGGGCAGGGAGATCTGATCAGAGAGGCACCTGCGTTGCAACCGGTGTGATGTCATGAGGTGTCCTCGGTTGCAGCAGGCTCGCAAGGCGCTCTGCGGCAGAGCGCTTTGTGTCCTCATCGATAAGGACGTCAGCAGCCTGCAGCAGAGGTCTCACCATTTTCGCATGCATGACCTCGAGGCACGCCTCTTGGGCCAAGCTTGGCGCTACTGCAGTATAGTATAGTTTACCGGGCAGGCAGTCACTGCTCTCTGCAGGGCAGGCAGCTACCAAGGTCATTAGTCACATGGGCACTGCTACTGCCATCCATGTAAGCTTGAGCACTGAGCACTGCACACCATGATGAGCTCGCGCAGCTCCACCTCAGAGCCTTCTTCTGCTGCAGTAGATGGTGCTGCTTCTTGGCTGTCCCCGTGTTGTGGCAGACGCGATGCATCGCGAGGAGTCTGCGAGTGGCTGGAAGGCCCCCGTCGGTTTCTCTCTCTACGTGCTCTCTTAGTCTTGGACTGCGCGACGCAGTGCGATGCCCGCACATGCTGCAGCCAAATTTGTAAAGCATCCTTTGACACCGGCACTTGTGCGTGGTCCGTGCCTACCGTTTCAGCCAGCAACTGTTTTAACAGCTGACTGTGCTCGACGCAGTCCGCATCTACGTCGCACGTGTTGCTGTCGGACGTGATGCACCTCATACGCTTACATGGGTGCAGGGAACGTTTGATAGCCGTTTTCTTCGCGCGAACCATCCTTACAGGGCTCGCAAGCTCGAATGGTGGCCTGCGTTTGCGAACTGGCAGTTGATAGCAGGGCTGCATTGGTCGCACAAAGTGCTGTGGTGACCCTGATGCGTCTCCAAAAATGCATTGAGGTCGCGCGTAGAGCTCTGCAGAGACGGTCGTGAACGATTCGCGTGCCTGAGGCACGCCAACTGGCGCGCACGCACCACGCAGGTTTGGGCTGCCGGTGTCCGGGGGACGCACAGGTTTCAAAGCACAGGTGAGCTGCTCCAGGTCAAAGCAGCCGATACCTCCTTCTGATTCAGCTCGTGGGCAGCAGGCGTCTATGTCAGGCAGGGACGGATGTTCAGCAGTACGTGATGATCAGCTGTACAGCTAGCTGGGTGGCAGAGACATCTAGATGTCTAGGCAGGTCTATTAGTGCACATGCATCTCGCTGAACCAGAGCGTTATGTATGCCGTAGATGGTTCTGGTCATTCAATGTAGTACTGGACACACGGTGTACACCGATCGACGTGGTAAAGAAAGGCTGAACCTGTGTCTACTAGTGGTCCACCGAGCTACCAGTAGTACTCATCGCATGTGCACACCCGCCGAAGATGACGATACGGATGACGACGATACGGACCAGCTGCCAACGCGTATGACGAAGGTTGGCGATGAATGAGAAATTGAACATTTTGCATACACCGGCCTGCACGGCCCGCAGGTAGTGAGTCACAAACGCTGCAGTGTGCTACCTAGCGCTGCAGATGACGGGTCGGCAGCTGGGGGGTGTTTTTGCGTGGACACCGCGTGCACCGTCGGGCGCTGTTTGCATGAAAACGCCACTCCGATAGAGCCCGTGACCAAATGGTAATTATAATGGCGTGAGTTGCGTGATCGTGATGACGTAGGTTCACTTTTCGGCAAGCGCTTGGGGTGGTTAGTGCCATCATGTGTCTGCAGCTTCCGCGCCGTCACCGGGACCTGTTTCGCTCCGCCGTTCTCCGAGTCCGTAGGGGTGCTGTGGCCGACGCTCGGTTGGGTCTGGCGTGATACCAGATTTTGAATGTTTGGGCATGAGTGCAAGCCCCTAACCCAGCCAGCTGCAGCCAAAAGAAACGCTATAGCCACCCCATGCATGCGGATCTGCTTCATGCATTGAGGCGCTGCGCCACCTTTCGGCCCTGACCTCACTCAGGGCGGTGGGCGCAGGTCTCACCGCGGAGGCTGCGGCCGTCCTCACCGCCGTGCTGCCTGCTGTGCCGAAGTTGCAAACCCTCGACCTCAGCGAGAATCATGTCACGGCTGAGACTGCAGATATATATCCTTGTCCCCGCTCTGCGCCGCTGCTCCGCGCTGCGTTCCCTCAACATGTCAGCAATGTACTGTGTGCCCCATGGCGGGCCGCTGGGTTTCATGGCAGCGCATGCTGGGCATGCTGTGGAGCCTCTGAGGCTGCTGACATCCCTCTCGCTGGGTGTTCTCATGAACAGCAGCGTCCCGTTGGATCTGGAGAAGGCGATCTTCTAGCAGGTGCTGGGCGTGCTGAAGGCCGCCCAAGGCATGCATGAGCTGAGGGAGCTTAAGCTGTCCTGTCCGGGAATGCGGATGCATGACGATCAGATTGAGCGCATGGCGGGGCAGCTTGCACTCGTGCCACATCTGGTGCGACTGCTCACCGCGCTGTCGTCTTTAGTAGGCCGAGCAGATGATGCTGCCAAGGGGGCTGCGTAGACCGTGCCTACCCACGTGGCCGAGCTGGACCGCGCTGTGGGGCTCTGTGGGGCTTTTGACGCGCCTGTTGTCGTTGGAGCCTAGCCTCATGATCGACGGCACGCTCCGCGGCACGCTGCGGCATGCATCATGCGCAGCACAGCATCTCTGCCTGTGCTTTGCTAGCTGCGCCTGATGGTGCCCACGGCAGCATCCAGCGTGGGATGCGCGGTCGCGCATGCTGTGGCCGTTGCGCTCCAGCTGCGCGAGCTGTATATGCCGCTGTGCGAGGATGCGAGGCAGCTTGTGGGCCCGCTGCTAGCTGCCATGCATATGCACCTGAAGTGCCTGCACATTGATTTTAACTGGAGCTGTTGTGAGATTCCGCCCCCTGCGCATGAAGTCTGCCGCACATTTGCTCCGCTGCTGCCACACATGAACAGCATGGCTATTTGCCGCTTAGATCGCGAGCCCATGTTGCACTTGGCTGCGCAGCCACTGCTTGCCGCCACCGCGCGGTGCGCACTGTGCGACTTATGATTCCGTACGATCAGGGGGCGCTGTTAAGCATGTGGCCATGGTTGCAGACATGACCAGGCGGCTCCCCCATCTGCGACAGACCACTGTGATTGTAAAAAAGCTCAGGGTACGCGTCGACAAGCTGCGAGCAGCTGGCAAGACCGTGCCTGCAGGGCACTTTGAGAATTATGCATGAGATCCATGCATATGGGTGATGCGCGCTGTGAGGGGTTCAGGGCATGTAGCTGTAAACGGCACGCAACTGCATGCAGGGGTATCCGTTGCTTCAGTGGCCAATGCTGTAGAGTGTCGATTGGATGTACTGCAGTTCGAGTTGTTCGCTGTCGCGTGCCCTAGCTATGCTTGTGTTAATCCGACGGAACGGGGTAATGGGCAGTTTGTGGGTAGATCATGCATGCTGGTGTAATCGGCAAACCAGTAGCTTGAAGGGTTCTGAAGTTCTTAATTGTTGCAGTAAGTTGGTGTTTCATTGAGTGGCTACATGGGCGTGTGGCAGTGCTTCACAGCTTATGCGCAGCGATCGCATTTCGAAATAGCTGAACACATCCTCTCAGGCACCAATTATCATCTGATCCTCAGAGTGGTATCGTTGAACTCGGAACAGTGTGGGCCTCTGAAATAAATGGGCCCCCGGGTGGTTCTTTCAAGGTGTCCCGTTGAAGTCATGCAATGGACCCAGTTACTCCCGCGAGGTGTTTCGGAACATGTACCGGGCTTTCCGTATGTGCGCACGACCAGAACCCACAGCTGCCTTGGAGGTAAACGCCGTTGCAACTTGCCAACAGAATTGTTTTAAATGCCCGAAAAACTGTCGCCATGTCAAGGTAAACCTGTCTGACGTGAATATATCATCACGTCGTTGGTGTTAATAGCCAAATCACGCAGCATACAGGTCATACGCACGTGCAGCGACTGTTGCAGTTGCAATTCCCACAAAGCCACGGCGGCTGTCTGCATGTCTGTACAGACATGTATGGAAGTGCTAATTGACGATGAAGCAGCGAATAAACTGGGTGAACCCAGAACCCGTCAAACCGCCCAAGTTGTCAGAACATACATCACTGATCGACCTGAACAAGATCAAGGCGCATGCATCATGATGTGTTACATCTGCCCTATGATTTGCACTATGACAGATCAAGACCCTACCTGCACCCAGTGAAGGTAGCATGCACATGCCAGCAAACTAACAACGGTACAACATGCATACCGTACAACATGGCATGAGCCGCACTCGCAGAAGCAATCCACAAGGGATGCAACTGACAGCGCAGACCCACAGCAAACTGAACAAGCGCAACATGCCGGCGGCCACACGCAAGCATCAGATTCCGAGGACTGCGGCGCCTGGTGGGCGATTACCGGCGCGATGGCGGTCATGCTGTGGCCACAGCAGGTAACACGGCCACACGCATCGCCTGATGCCACACCGTACAACAGTCACAGATTGTGATGTGCTACGTATTATGTGCTACGTTTTGGACCACTACAGAAAAGGAGGGGCTTGGTCAGCCATCAGCGCCATTCGGGCCAGACAACAGACCAGTAGCACATGATGGCGCACAGAGAACATGTACACTCTACAGACTCTGCATCCATCTTCACAGCCTTCCCAAGATAATTCGTGACAACCAAAGCGCATTGCAGACCAAACCATAACCCCCTTTGAATATAATGATTCGAAATGCCAATTTGAAGCATAGCTCACCCATGTCTGCAGCAAACTGGTCCCTCGACCCAAACAAGCAAATGATAATCATGTTCCAAATACCTATCATCACATTCAAGCCGTCAGCCACGGCTTTCCAGAACGCCCTCCTGCGCTTTACACAAGTCACGGCAGCCCGATTTGCCCCGGCAGCAGCGTTGCCGGCATCAGCGTTGCCCCCAGCTGCATCCTGAGCTATAAACTCACCTGCAAGCACGCTGTCAATTCAATGGCATCCAAATCAGCGTTTGCGGTTCATTAATCTGTTCCTCCAAGGACTGATAGATTTTTAGTTGTGCAGTACAAGGTCCTAGGCACAGTAGGTGCGTTGAGCGTATACGTAGCTGGTGAGGCCATGTTCATTTCCAATATGTGGACTACTGTAGTTGTGATTTTTAGACATGATTGTCAACGGCATGTACACAGTCGCACAGGCAAGTGCCAGTACAATAAAGGGGGTTATGGTTTGGTCTGCCGTGCGCTTTGGCTGCCCTAAATTACTTTGGAAGGGCTGTGTCCACAATTGTTGAATGAATCACTCCCGTAGAGCGAATCTAGGACGGTCCTCAAAGGCCCACAGCTACATATAGTCTTGTAGCTGCTGTCTGAGCGAGGCGGGTCTCAGTCTCACCCGACTCGGGTCTCAGTCTCACCCGACTCGCTCAGACAACCAGCCACACCCCGGTAGCCACAGCCATGCAT
>JALKAD010000032.1:0-11416 GCA_024500015.1 Ulva compressa | reverse complement strand
CCTCCAAGCCACCGTGATGAGGTCGTGCTTCAGGACTGAAGTCGCCCATAGCTGGCCGCAGATGTCACTGTGCTTGCCGGACGCAGCCACGCGGCCGCAGGGGCAGGCCTCATCCGAGTCCAAGACGGGCAGCAGCGGCTCACCCAGTTGCAGCAGCACAGCCACCTGGAATTCATGGTCGGTCAGGCCTGTCACCGGGCCGGGGCAGGCCGTGAGGAACGCCGAGGCCAGCGAGCCAGAGCAGCTGAGAAGGCAAGCTGGATCAGCGCACTCCGTCTCCGCCGTCTGGGGATTCGGACCGTCCTTTAGGGTCTGGAGTTGGTCGCGCGTGGCGGTCCAGCGCGCGTCGGCCTCCGCCCGGCTGAGCGCACTCTGGAGCTGCGTCATGCGCAGCTTCGTGCCGGCGTCAGACGCCCAGGCGTCGGCGGGGGTCGGGCTGTCCGAGATTCCCTGCACGGCCGGCCATGCCTTCCGCAAGCGTGCAAGGCGGGCCTGGTGCTGCACTGCGGCGTCGCCGCGGAACGGCTTACCGCCGTCGATACCGTCTGCGAGCACCGCGTGCGCACCTGCTGCCGACGCGAGACGCGCTGCGTCAGCAACGTCGGCTGTGTAGTGTCGCAGGCCCATGCCGCCATGTCTATGAGGGAGCAAGGCCTGCTCACGCTGCAGGTCGGTGAGCTGCTGCGTTTCGATGACGCGGCACGTGGCGTGTATGCTGGCCTTCTCGACGCCCATGAGCGGCTGTTCGAGGTGGTCCCAGTCGGTAGTGCGCAGCAGGTGTGCTTCGCGGTGCTGCATCTTTGTCGAATCCGCTTGCAGGGGCGGTGCACGTGCAAGTGGGTTGCGCGCAGCCCCGGGCGGCCCTCAGACTGCCTCGGTACCTGCACGCTCTGTATCAATCAACATGCGCTTTCAGTGACCGGTGTGCTTGAAGTGCCGGTTGTGCTGTGTGCAACGTGGGCGCTTCGTCTCAATGCCCGGTCAGGGCATCATGGTGATCCATGGTAATGAAGCTCGTAGTCGCGTCAGCCAGTATCGATGTGACAATGTGACCGCACAGCAGATGTGATCACATCTATCGCAGTGTAACACATGTACAGCAGGTGTGATCTCGAAGTTCTGACGCAGGTGAGATTGGATTGTGCATGTACACAGGGGCGGTGCATGTGCATCAGTATATGCTGAAGCAATGTTACAGACAAACAACCCTCTGAGACAATGATCACTCGTGCCAGCTGGCCGGGGCAGCTGCGGGCTGATTTAGCTGTGGCTAGGTATCAATCAAAACTTCACTCGCACCACACTCCTGCTGGGGATGAGTCAGGTTTGCGTGGGTGCACGTGGCCACACTTGTCATCACTCAGCGACAGACAGGTGAATTCGTGAGACGGACACGCCATGGTCACCGCCACGGCACGCTCCGTGTCCTCTCAAACACACAGGCTCAGGCCTGCGCGCAGGTCTATAACGTGCACCCTGCCTGCATCAGTCCCATCCACCCAAGTTCAATATACATGCCGTGTACAGCCTGGCGCATGCACCACCTGACCGCTCACTCTCAAAACAGCAGATCGGAAAGCTCACAAATACATGGCAAGGCCATGCGGCAACAACGATTCTCCTCACATCGCTGGCAGCTGGCTTCGGCTGGCCAACGTATGCATGCTACTAGAAGTACTAGAATTTAGGCCAACCTAGCCACATGCCTTAAGAATTCATGGGCCAGGCGTGTTGTTGGAGCGGCCGCGCTGCGACTTGCTGCGGCCGATACTTGCACGATCCCGAGCCACTTTTGCGGGGCCTGGTGGCGACTTGGGCTTGGGTTTGAGGGAAAGTGGGCGCTCGCCAGGTTTTGCGGCAGAGAGTGGGTGGTCCGGACTCGCTGAGGAGAAGTCAAAGGGCGTGAAGGGCGGGAAAGATGGGAACAAGCTCTCCACACATATCTTCCCACGGAGGCACGCCAGGCCATCAAAGCATGTCGAGCCACAGCAGGGCTCGCCGGCAGCGGAGCCGCACGCCTCGCACATGGGTTCCTTACCAGCACCTTTAAATTTGGAGGAACTCTTGAATCCCCGGCCGCGGCGGGCGCACTGGGAGCGCGATAAACAGAAGTCTCCAGGGCAGCATGGGCTGCCTGGTGAGCCGCAGTCCTCGCACACGCCGTCGTCACATGCCGAGAACGCGTCGCAGACATCACCGGAGCAGCAGGGCACCCCGGAGAACCCGCAGTCCTCGCACATGCCGTTGACGCATTCCGACCCGGAAGCGCAGGCATCGCCCGGGCAGCACGGTAGACCGGTGAATCCACAGACTGCATGCCAGGCTCACATGTCATCATGCATACGAACACGTCTTGTTCGTGTCGGTCCCAGGTTGTGATGTGTGCTGTGTACTGTGTGCTGTGTGCTGTGTGCTGTGTGCTGTGTGCTGTGTGCTGTGTGCTGTGTGCTGTGTGCTGTGTGCTGTGTGCTGTGTGCTGTGTGCTTTGTGCTGTGTGCTGTGTGCAGTGTGCAGCGATACACGTGCAGCGATACACGTGCAGCCTGAGCACTTCAAGTTGTGTTGTACATGAACAAACTGGGCAGTGTTCATGCAGCTGCGGGTCCATGCTGAAGTCAAGGAGGTAGCACCTGGCTCCGGCGGGCCGCTGCACGTTCCGTCCGGCAGGCATTCAGAGCCGTCTGTCAGGCATGTTGTGCCATCACAGCAGCGCTCTGACTCAAAGCCACAGAACCCGCACGTATCATCCACACAGTCATAGCTGTACTCGCACATGTCGCCCTCGCAGCAGGGCAGGTCATACTCGCCACAGTCTGCACATGCACGTAAGCTGAGGAATGCCACGAGTCACCACCCGCACCGGACCTTGCGTCATGCAGGCAGGGTGCAACATGCCTCCACGTCACATACTCCTCACCAAATGATGTACACATATAAGCATGCATGATTGTCCGGCAGACAGAGACCATCAGTTGTTAACCCAGGCGGGCATTTTCTAGGCTGCAAGGAACTGCATTAGTTGTCATGTAGTACCACAAAGGATGGAGGAAGCAGCCCTCCAAGGTTGCCACAGCATAATTCCCCGTAAAACAAACACCTGTTGGTAAAGCGACACCTCTCTGAGATTAGATGTTGGGCAGCGCCTCAGTGCGGCCAGACATAGCGGACATGGGGTTGTTTGCAGCAGGCATGACAGATCACAGGGCATCATGCATGACTCTCTTCAACAGCATTTATCAGCATTCATGTGACCACCGTACGCCTTGACCACGAGCAGCGCACCATGCGGCTATAGCCGGTAGGGTGAGTATGCGGGGTCATGCCTGCAGGTGTGACATGACAACACCGACGGCGAGTGTGTGCCCGCGACTGAACAGCCCATGTCTGAGATTGCAGATCATGCCAAAAGGGAGCAGATTGTGTCAAAGGGAGCGTTTCAGAGGATGTCAGAGGATGGGAGTCATGCCTGGCCCAGGTGGAGGAGGAGGAACTGGCACGCTGCTGCATGTGCCATCCGGCAGGCACTCAGAGTCTGCGGTGAAGCACTCAGTGCCTCCACAGCAGGGCTCCAGCTCGAAGCCACAGACCTCACACATGTCTTCAACACAGTCGTAGCTGTAGTCGCATTCATCTCCGTCGCAGCACGGCAGGCCAGTGGACCCGCAAACTGCACATGCATATGCGTGCAGGTGTTCAGGACCGCGTCATGTGCAACGCAGCCAGACGGGACGTCTGTACATAGACATACGCATTCATGCACAAGCGCAGCCACAGGCATGCAATGCAGGTCGTACAACTGTGGGGGGGCGGGGGGGGGATCAGCGCGGAGTGGCCGTGCCACCGGCTGAAGGCAAATTTGTACCACGGCGCAGAAATATGTTATAGTGAAACGATGCACCTAAACTAAGGTGTCTAGCGCGTGGTACAGCACTCTCCACCTTGTGCCGCTGTCTGCAAAAGTGCCAACCCACACGGAGCACGCTTCTGGACGACAAACGGCCACATTTAGCAATGCATTTAGCAACGCAAATGTGATCACTGCCACCGTGTGCACCGTGCAGTGACTCCTGCAGGGCGTGTGCTACAGCTCGCACCTGGTGGCATGTAATCGTACGGCGTGTACTCGTAGAATTCGGCGTCGTACACGCACAGGTTGTCTGCGTTACAGGTCGGGGAGTCCGGGGAGTAGCTGTTCTCGTAGCACGAGCCGCCCTCGCAGCACATGTCGGTTGCAAAGCCGCACGGGAAGCAGGTGCCGGCAACACATGATGAGAAGTCATCGCAGACATTTCCGGGGCAGCAGGGCGAGAAAGTAAAGCCGCACTCTGCACATATGAAGCCCCGTTTTCAGTCACGTATGCATGCAAATGGGTGGGCATTGTGTGGGGTCCTGTGCGCATGACTGTTCGATTGTTCGATTGGTTTAACGTTCTAGCACAGTTCATTGTACATGAGTGGTACACCGTGATAGATCAAGGCGCAGGCCCCAGCAGCGCCGAGGGAAGAACTCTTGAGAATTTGCAAAATCACAAAGCATTGTGCACATGCCATAACAGTACTGCATGCACTATCTGAACCCCATCCAAGAAGGTGAGGTACGTACGCGTGTACTATCTGCATACCAGTAGGGCCTTGAGAATGGGAGATACGCACTGGTGTTATGCAGAGATCGAAGCAAGAGCACGACAGCAAGGGCAACAGCGCACGGCCACAACCCTGCAAGCAGGCGGCAACAAGCAGCAACAAGCACAGGCGCAAATTTTCTTTAAAGCCACAATGGCCCGACACAACCAGCGCAATCATACACCCGCACACCCGCAATGATGTCAGTCAGCATACACACAATGCCTGGCCTTTGGAGGTGTTCATGGGTACCCCCTGTTAGCCCTGCGGTAGCTACAAGGCCCACTTCAGCGGTATCAAGACTCATGCATACTGCAGGACAGAGAGGGTGTCACATTCCCACCTGGTGTCATTGGCAAGTAGTCTGGCACGTAGTCTGCGGCCACAACAATCCCTGTGGATAGCATGCCCAGCAGTGCTGGCAAGGCCTTTTGTGGCTGACGCAAAGAAACCATGGCAGATGGCTGGAATTTTAACCTGCATGCATGTATGGGTAGCAGTTGTCAGCTGTTTGTTGTCAAACATCTGAGAGCTTAAACATACTAGAATGTACACTGTACCACGTGCACGTGGCACTGCACATGCATGCTAGTTTTACATCTCTTGATAAACACCTGCGACATCTGCATGGGCATTTGGCGCAATAGATTTATTGATACAGGGAGGTCATTGCAATTGGTTGGTCTGCCGTGCGCCTTAGTTGCTAAAACTACCTTGCCATGGAAGTGCTATGTTCACTATCGATGCTAGTAAAGTGTCTGCTGTGTGCGCCATCGTGTGTTACACTGTGATAGATCCAGGACTCAGCAGTGCCGAGGCTACAGAGCAGTCACCAGGCAAACAGACAAACCCTCACAAGCCCCAAGGCCACCACCGGGTACCCGCACGAGCAAATGCTAAAATGGACCAGCGCCGGAACGAAGGGGCACACAGACACGCACAAATACCGCAGGAAGTGAGCGCAGCATCGCGCAGTCCATGTACAAGCCAAACACAGGCAGCAGGCACCGGGCACGTCACACCGTGTAGGCGCCGATCCGACCACAGCAGTCCAGACGGGCACTCGGCCGCGCGCCACAGCCACTGCCGCGGCTACAAGCCACCTGCCCCAGGGGCCATCGTGTACCACTGGCTCCGTGTCTGGCCCCAAACGCAATGATAGCTGACCACCGGGCCCGGCAAGTGAATACTGAGGTGATCACCTCGAGCTCAATCTGAGCAAACGCAGATCCAAACATTCTGAACCTGGCCCATGTACAAGCAGCAATACGCAAGAAACCACAAGCTACCCTCGAGCTCCGGAGCCGCGGATCCACATGGAAAGCTGCAACGGCACACCAGTGCACATATTCTGTCATGTGTGTTGCAGAGTGGGAACGCCAACATGTATGCTCAGTTGTTGCCATTGCTCGTGTGGCCTTTGCTCGTGTGACTGGCAAGCACTTCATTCCGTGCCTGGATGTGCCAGTGGAGCAGTTCTGAGTGTGTTACACAGAACTACATCTAGGACCCAGCAGCGCTGATGCAACAGACCAGTCAACATGCAAACAGGCAGACAGACCATCTGAAGCACCAAGGCCACCCTCCGCGCGAGCAAATGCCAGAACGAACTAGCGCCAGCACGAAAGCAAACACACACTGAGTTCTGAGTGTGTAGTGAGCTGTGCTGTGCACAGCACAAGAGAATAGAGCGAGAGTACATTTCTAGGAGACTATTGCGTACGGCATTCTGCCATGGTGAATGTTTTTGTTGCATTACCATGAGTTGTACCTGTGTTTTCTACCACCTTGTGGAGCATACCTCTGTCACGTACATCTCTTCAAGCCACACATATTCAGGACGGTACACTGCAGTGCACTGCGAGCCAGACGCGAATATTCGTGATGCGTCTTACGTGGCTCGGACCATGGTTCAAGCAAATGGGCAGTCGTAGCACTTGGAACCCTGCTCTCGGCTATGCTGGTCAACAATACATGCCATAAATTTACGCAACCAAATGCGGTAATCATAGCATGCTGCGGGCGGACACGCATACAAACGAAGCACGCAGTGCCCGAAAGAGTTCGAAGCATCCCAAACAAGTATGCACGGGAACTTGGGAGTGCGCTTCCCAGCAGTGTGACGTGGCAGCGGCGCGGCGGATCTGTTCCTGAGCCACGCGCGAACAGCGTCGAGCTGCTCGTGTTACACGGAGATAACTGGAAGAGCCCGGAGCTGCGCGTGTACGTCCGTGTACGGGTGGAGAGAGTGCCGTGTTCCACCAACCAAGCACTGTTGACCACCTGACTGTAGGTGGCAGAATTAGAGGCAGCAACCACGGCGTGCGCGCCGATCGCAGTTGGTCACTGGCTTACATGCATATGTGTGGCAACATCGAAGGTGTGGCCGGTGATATTGCGAGAAGGCACCGGGCACCAGATCTGGAGCGTCAGATGATGCTAGCTGCTGCCAGTGATTTTGAGCTGAACTCGAGGTTAATTGTTCATATGTATACACGCCATCGCGCAGACGCATCAAGATGCCAGCATCCCAGTCAATATTATTGTTTTGTTCGTACACATGTATCAACGCAGCACCGATGGCCATGCGGCGGCATACCTTACAATTGGCCAGAATATTTGAATCACCAGAATACGGGGAGCACCGCAGCTGCGTGCCTTCTTCACTGACTGTTCGGCCTACGCTGTTATTGAGCGGCCGTTCAACTGGCTAGCGGCGCTACAGGTATCGAAAGCGAAGCTCTAGGTCTCCGGGACTGGATTCGAATGCAGGGTAGCTATAGAGGGCAAAATATAGGGTCCTGCGCGATCAGAACAGTTTAGTAAACGAACTCGTAGGGCTACATGTGGCTATGCAGCAACACCAACTGATGTGTGTTACACCGCAGCAGGTAGGTGGCTATATACTCCAGGGCGTTGCAGTGCGGCTGAATTCTGCTTCTGCGCTCGAGTGGCGAAGGTGCACTGGTGCACAGGGTCAACATCAACTTTTCGCAGGGCCATTGCCAAAGGGTTGTGCCATGGGTTGCACCTCGACCTGTCGATGCAGTCCTGCTTCACGTTGGAAGGCTTGTACCC
The DNA here is from genome assembly GCA_024500015.1 of Ulva compressa. Lineage (NCBI taxonomy): Eukaryota > Viridiplantae > Chlorophyta > Ulvophyceae > Ulvales > Ulvaceae > Ulva > Ulva compressa. The sequence goes on along the minus strand of JALKAD010000032.1, from coordinate 3,715 downwards.
ACGCTGCCAGACATACAGTGGCCAGGCCGACATGTGCATTGTATACCAGATTTCGTCGCTGCATTTCAACAGGAGATCATACAGGACGACGCTTGCCAGAGGGACTTTCCAGAGCACAACTCGAGTTAAAGCAGATCTGGACCTAACGCAGGTAAGGGCATACTTGGATGTTCAGGAGCTTCGCGGTCGCACCGAAGCGGAGCCAGCAAGAACTGCAGATCAGGCTTCATACTCTCCGGATGTTCGTGGCGATTTTGCGCGTATCACCATTGGCAAGCTCAACGCCCATATGCATGATTCATCGACATGCTGCAAGGCGCTGGAGCATTCCCAAGCTAGGGGTCCACGGATGCAGCGCCGATAGCGGATTGCTCCCCTGCCAGGTATGCATCCGAGGCAGCAGTGTTCAAACGTTCAACTGCTGTCCCGGTGTCTGCAAGAGGTGAATGTGCATATGAAGCACGCATGTCGGACGAACCAGCTCCACGATTCCAGCCACAACCCGCGCGGCGGGCAGGGCGCGCGATCGCGAGCTGCCATTACCATGCATGGCGTTTGATGTGCTCCACTGTGATACAGCATGGCCTCGGCAGCGAGGGTGGCAAGCATGCACCGACTGCATAATTCTCATTACGACATGTGCGAGATATCACCCAGAACACACTGGCTGCCCCATGCCCTTACAAAGGGTAATTATGAGTGCATCTCCAAGAGTCTGCTGTGCACATGGGGTTACCTGGTCTGTTGCCTCAGCGCTGCTGGGTCCTAGATCTATCACTGTGTAACACACATGGGGTTCACATACCAGCATCCCTGCGATCACAGGTCTCTTGATCATGAGCACTGTGAGGGATCATCCCAATGATTGGAGATGCCAGTGGTCTCAGGCAAAGGAGATACGTTCATTGCTGTAGCGGTGTACTGTGGGTGTGTACTGTGTGTACTGCCGTGTTGAGAAAAATCGAAACAGCTGTGACAGCTTCACGTTGAGGCGGCGCAGGCCACCTCAGCATAGCCATGATCAACAATGCCGTGAAAAGAACGGGAGTGACGTACGTGCACATGTAGTGTTATGAGCATGCATCTCTTCTCTGACTGCTGAAGTGACTCCACGGTGTGTTACACTAGTACTGTGATAGAGCTAGGACCCAGCAGCGCCATCTTGAAGGCACAGAGCAGTCAACAGGAAAACAGACAAAGCATCACAAGTCCCAAGGCCCCACAGACCTAAGATGAAGCCACGGTGTGGAAGCATCCATTGCAACCAACAAGCAAGCAAGCAACCGACCAACCAACCAAAAAAAAATCCATCAACCGCAATTGCAATATTGTGGTTGATTAATGCACTGCCACAACCCACTTCCATAAAGGGGGGTTATGGTTTGGTGTGCCATGCGCTTCGGTTGTCCTAAACTACCTTGGAAGTTCGTGTCCACGGTGCATTCCATATAGAAGCATCGGCTCTAGACTGTGTGCTGTGTGCACCATCGTGTGTCACTGGTTTGGGGCCTGACAGAAGCAAACTGAACTGAACCGCACACCACCACCATCACAGGTGCCGCCCAGTTCATCTTGCTCATGCATGAGACGTATGGCAGGGTTGGACGGGACGCGTACCGCTTCCTCCAGAAGATCGCGAAGGTAGCGGCGGGACACGCCGGGGCGCAGTGTCAAGGCGCACTTTTCTGCTCAGTGCCATGCGCAACCGGTCCACAACAAGGTGCCGCGCGCTGGCGCGCCCAGCCCGCGCGGCCGCGCCCCTCCATGCTAGACTGGTCGGGCGGGCGCTGCTGCCGGGCCTTCCTGTCCCCACGGACGGCCTACTGGCGCCGGTGGGCCATCGCGCATAGGCTTGAGTGGGGGCCTCCCCCCCCCCCCCCCCCCCCCGTCCCTCCTCCGCCCTTCCTTTTCCCTCCTCCCCGCGAACCTCCCCCATCTCTCCTCTGCCCCCTTCCCGGTCACAACTCGTACTGCGGGGCTCGCTGTGGCCGCGGCCCCTGGGCCCGGTGCCTCTCGGCCTCGGAGTTGGCAAGGGCGGTGGCTGCGGCTGCGCGCGGCCGGTGGGGGGGGGGGGGGGGGGGGGTCTGTCTGTCAGTTACGTTTTTGCCTCGGCGCTACTGGGTCCTAGATCTATCAGCGTGGAACACACCACCACCATCACACAGATGCCCATGCTATGTACTCCACCCAGCCACACCGCCCACACCCGACCCATCCTAGTAGAACACCCCCATGGCCGCACCCTCCCAAGCCAAACCCAGCGACGGACACCGGCTGCGCCACCGCCGCACACAGTGCCACCCGAGAATTCGTATGCCAGCCCCAGCATCCCTCGGCCCCGTGGCATGCGCGCGCCCGGGGGAAATCTTATTGCAGTGGTCCAGGGATAGCGGCACCGTGTGACAGCAGTGGCACGAAGACGAGGACTAGCTGGGTGCCCTGAGCGACAGACAGCCATACGCGAGGCAGCGGGGGAGTGGAGACGGGAGAGCATGCTCTGACTCGGGCGCAGCAATCGCCGCTGCAAGTACGTATACAGGCCACAGCGCAGCGCAACGGCCATGGCCAGCGGGTGGGTCGGAGGAGCGGGGCGAGAGGGGGTCGAGGGGGGTCGATTTGGGACATAGAGGAGGACTTTGCAGATGAGAGGCAGTTCCAGCAGCGCGACTCGGGCAGGCGTGGGGGCAGAGGCGGCGGCAGAGGCGGGCGGTTCGATGACTCCGGGCGGGGTGGGTCGGAGCGGCGGAGCGGTGAGGTTCCCGGCCGGGGCCGGGGCCGGGGCGGCCGGAACTCGTGGATGTATGCTGATGATGCATGGCGGGATGATGGCGCCGGGGCGGGGGGCAGGCCGCGGTGGGGGGCGGAGGATGCGGCGGCGGCGCTCTGGGCGGATGGGGGCCGTCGGATCGGGCTGCGGACAAAGGAGGAGTCGCCCCGGGAGGAAGTACCGGCGGAGGTGAAGGAGCAGAAGGCTCTTGATAGCCTAAACATGGTGGTGGAGGCGACACTGGAGGGGAAGCCTATGCCGCCAGCGGAGCCGGTGGGAGGCGGGGGGAGGAGCTGGGGGGGCGCGCAGGCGGAGGAGGAGGCCACTGTGGGGGCTGGTGGCCGAGGGGGGAGGCGGAGATGGGATGAGGAGGGGCGTCGGGAGGACCGGCAGGGGCGCCGTGGCGGACGGTGGGAGGAGCGTGGAGAGCGCGGTGGCCGGTGGGACAACCGGCAGGAGCGAGGGGGCGGGGAGGACCGAGGGGAGCGTGGCGGGCGGTGGCAGGACCGCGGTGGGGACCGTGGCGGACAATGGGAGGATCGGAGAGGGCGCGGGGGGCGCTGGGAGAATCGGCAGGAGCGGGGAGGTCGGTGGGAAGACCGAAGTGGTCGGGGCGAAAACCGGCGTGGGCAGTGGGAGGACCGAGGCGATCAGTGGGAGGATCGCAGGGAGCGTGGTGGGCGCTGGGAGAACCGTGGCGGCCGTGGGGACGACCGACGCGGGCAGTGGGAGGATCGAGGTGGGCAGTGGGAGGAGCGTCGGGAGCGTGGAGGCCGCTGGGAAGATCGTCGGGAGCGTGGAGGGCGATGGCAGAACCAGAGGGGCGCAAGGCGGGGGACATGGGACGAGGACGACATGGCTCCCACCGACGGGTGGGACCGGCGTGGCGGGCGGGGCCGCGGCCGCGAGTCCGGCCGCGGGCGAGAGTCAGGCCGGGGCCGTGGCCGC
>JALKAD010000307.1:0-16130 GCA_024500015.1 Ulva compressa | reverse complement strand
AATGAATAGACGTTGTAACACCACGATGCAGATCTGAATAGTGGTCTGGATATTGCAGACCTTTATGGTATGGCCAAAGGCGAAGCATATAACGACTGTCAACTGTCCATAGCCGCTGTCCATCGACAGATGCTACTGTAACCGGCACAAGCTTCCAATATAATCTTTCAATCTATGTTTTTCCGATATAGACTCTGTTGCGGCGCTGCCAGCACTGATCGGCACGCGTGTCGCTCCACGTTAGCAGCCTGGAAGCCGCCGGTCACTGGAGCGACTGAGCTCCTCCAGAGCTCCTCATTGCTCTGAGCTATTCATCTTCGCTAGATCGTACGGTGGTGGCCAGTGCGTACAGCGGGCTGTTTGCTAGCGCTGGCTACCGTTGTTGCGTGGCCGCGGAGATTGTCAGCTGCTTTGCATCCTCTCTGCAAGCGGTCAGGTGATGCACATCCCATCTATTTAATTACTGTATTCCTTTCCAGTAAGGGGCTGCTCCTGATGTCAGCCGTCAATCTGGTACCGGCACATGTGTTAACCGTAGTTGAGCGGCACGCAAAATCCAGTCCCTAGCGGGCCAGACTGGCTTGACCACTCCTCATATCTGCCCCCCTTCTTTGTTTCACTTGGGATAGTCGGGGATGCCAAAGCGCCAAGTCGTTCGGTCTCGGGATGTGCCATAGGATGTTGCTTATCCAGCGAGCCTGTGCGCTGCTTTGCAACAAAGCCATTCCGCACACGGTCCATCGAATCTCTTCTCAGATAAATGTATCCTTGGATGTTCCTACGACCTGGTGCCTGCAACCATCCTGCCCTCGAAGTCCCTTCCGCGGTACTCGGGGAAAGGTCAGTCCAGTTCCCGCGCAGAGGTAGGTTCATTGTCCCAAAGAATGCCCACACAGGTCACAATCTTTGTCACATTGCCTCTGGCGTGACCATGCGATCGGGGCGTGTATGCCAGTGGGAAAGTCCCGCTCGTTAAAGGGCTCGAAAGTGCACTTGCGAGCCATCCGCCCAGCGCTTGTCCAGCCTCGTCCGTCAACGGAGCCTCTTACGCGTACAAGCACATGATATCCAACATGCAGTCATACTGCCTCACATCTGCGAGGCGATGCGTAGGCATGTAGGTCCGAAAATGCTGTTCCCGTTGATCGCGCGCAGCTTAAACATGGTACACCATGACGTCCTCCATGCCGTCCCCGTTGATCGCGCGCAGCATGAACAGCTTGTAACGGGACGTCCTCCGTGACGGCACCCGCGGACCACCCGATGACGTCCTGGCGACGTCATCCACGGTTCATCATGGCCGTTACGTAATCCTCTTGCGAGCCGCCTATCCGGCGGCTGTGGTGACGTCACACAGACGTCCGCACTTCGCGTCACCGGCTCGTCTGCGTGACGGCAGAATGACGCCATGCCGGGACTGCCGCCATCCAGTGACGTCACTGAGACGTCACGCGACCATGGGGACTTGTCCTTAATGGCATCGTGACGGCACTTACGCGTCCGTGTGACGTCCTCAGTATAAAATTCTGCGAGGACTGGCCGAGGACGTCCTCGCAGGACTGGCAGCATCGTTGTAGTGGCAGTGGGTACAAATCGTTTTGCACTTGCTTACACAACTGGACGCATCGCCAGCATGCGCACACACTGCCTAACTGGAGTAGTAAGACTTGGTTTGTTGTTGTTTCACCATGCCTCTGAAATTAGCAGGTGACCGGATTATACCAGCCATAATCGTTATACCCATCGTAGCAGATTCCGTAGCAGCATTGATCGTACTGGCAAAGCGTCCTCATAGGAAGGCACCTGCATGCATGGATGCAATCATTGGCTTGCCAGTGTACATCCGCCTCATGTTCTACAGGAGCGCATTCACGCATTTCCTTGTGGTGAGTTCAAGAGCCCTGTCACCTCGCGCTGGTAGCAGATGCTGTGATCGGGATGGGCACGATGTGCGTACAGACCAGTTGCACCCCATTGACCCAGACCAGCTATGTCCGGGTGATGGTCCGGAAGCAACCGCCATAGTACATGGCATGTACATACCCAGCTGTTGTGTGGGATTTTGTCGCTGGTTGTAATCTGCGAGACAGTGAGAGGCAACATACAGTGAACAAATGCTGTTGCGATTGCAGTTCAGGAAAGTCTTGCACGTGGCTGTTGACGGTGCTAGCCGTGCAATGCGCTCTGTCCTGTGACCTTGCAACTCAACAAGGCGGGCCGAGCTGATCCGAGCCAGCTCTGCCCGGAGAAAAACGTACCTGCCATCTATCAATCACTTGGACTGAGCGGAGTTAAAAGTATCCTATGGATAATCCAAGATGATGTGCATAATCTACGATGAAGCTTAGGAACACACAGCCAGCATGGACTCTCGTCGGACAAAGATGAGAAGGCGAACAAGATTTCCATGTGCGACGCAAGTGCACATGGACCTGTTCTGTCAGAGGAGTCAGTGTATCTGCCACGCACAGTATGGCAGAAACAATTCCGACACGCACCCCAATTCCGTATCAAGGATGGACTCGTGAGGAGTGTCGTCCTCTGAGTGGACTGCAGCTGCCAGGCCCCCCATGTCCAATACGAGAGTGGATGGTCGTGCGCTCCCAGCCAGAACAGCAGCGAGAAGGCAGGTGATGCGAAACAGAGACGTAGTAGATGTTGCCATCATCAACTCAATTGGGATCTCAGATTAGCCCTGCATGCATGCGCAGTGTGTAATCTATGCGGTTGACGGCAAACTGACAAGTGCTGTAGCTTCCATACACTGTGGTGCGACGATGCGGAAAACATCGGTGCAACACAAAACAGCAGAATCATGTGTGGCCGTACATAGTTGAATATCTTGTCTCAGCAAAGCATGTGGCATGACTCGGCTAATCCTTGGAGAAGCGGTGCTGGCCATAGCGGACTAGGCCATGCGTTCCATTTTCATGGCATGTTTGATCAGCTTGTTTGCTTGATCAGCTTGTTTGATCGAGAGAACGTCATCTCTAGATGTTTGATTGCTGAAAGCTGTGTGAAAGCTGTGCTGATCTCAAAATCGAGCCGAACTGCACGTGTCCCTGATATCTTGAGCTGACGTAGCGCTGACATGTGTTACACGGAGATGAACGCAAGAGCCCGGCAGCGAGGGCAACAGCAGGAAAGCAGACAGCCAAAACCCCCGCGACAGCAGACAACAGTAACAAGCAGCAACTGTCCCGGGAGAAAAGCCACAACGAACCTACACAGCCGACGCAACCACACCCACGCATCCACACACACGCACACTCCCGCACCCCACCGCCACGACCCCCTCGCCACAGCCGCACACAGCAACCACCGGCCACACTACGTACTACCGCCCACGCTGACATGTACACCGTCGCATACAAACAGAACGAATTACAATTAGTAATGGTAATGGTTTGGTCTGCCGTGCGCTTTGGTTGTCCGAAATTACATTGCAATGGCTGTGTCCATGATGGATGCATCGGCTCTAGGCTGTGTGCTGTGTACGCCATATGCATCGATATCGTGTGTCACTGGGGTAGGGCCTGGCCCGAAGCCCTGATGGCTGACCATACCCCCCCCCCCCCAGCACTCGGACGCCGGCGCTCGCAGGCAGTGACTGTGACAGCAGGTAGCCTGGGGATAGGGGCTGTGACTATGGCAGTAGGCCTACTACATAGGTGGGACTATGGGCCATGCATGCGGCCGCTGCGCACGGCCGCAGACCTACGTGACGGCATCCCGCTCCCGGTGTGATGGGCCTGTGTCCGGCTGGCCTGCTCAGAAGCTAGCACGAATCCGAATGCCAGCAATCGCTTGCAAGCGGCTGGCAGCAAGTAGTAACATCAACGGTTCTCATCTGCCACAATGCACCGCTGCAACTGCACACCAGCACAGGTGGCCGGGAGAGCGCTTTTGCTGGGCCTGGCGGTCCTCGCTGACGCCCTGCCAGCGCTGACATGCCATCGCGCACAGGCCGCCACTCGTGGGCCCCTCGGAGAGTCTTGGGCGGTCCCCCTCCGGCCTTGGCATGCAGTGCAGCCTGCCTCAGGCCCAACTGGTAAATTCAATCGAAAGAGATAAAAGTGAACCAGCATCATGCCAAAACCAATCGGCCATGCACATGGCCGCGTGCGCACCGTGTTCATAACTTGTTCATATCACCTGTCCGACAGAAGCTCTGGAAAACTCAGCTAGTGAAGGAAGGCAGAATGGTAACGGTCTGTACAAGAGGTTGCTCTTAATTGGCTCTTAATGATGGGCGCCACGCTCTTAACGCCGCTCTTAACATGGCGCATCAGGTCTGAGCTGGAATCCGCTCATCATGTTGTGACATTCGCTGTTCGCGATGCGCGAGTGTTAAGCGCGGCATTACGCGCCAATTAAGAGCCAATTCACGCTCCCCATAGAGGCGGGTAGACCATTAAGAGCGTGCTTAACAGCGCTTTAGGAGCTATCTATGAGCTATTGGCTCGTAGTTATGGGCCGTTTAGAGGCGGGCTGAGGCGCAGGCGCCTGCACCGCTACTCCATAATGATGCGGGGCTGTGCAAGTGACGCTGAACTATCGTTTAATGATGTGTGTGTTTCAGTATTTGTTTTAGTTGCGCGCAGGAGCTGAAGCGGATCGTGGCCGAGGCAGAGGATGGCTGGGTCGAGGCTGAGATGTACAGCCTCGTCCCAGCGAAACGCTGCCTGTGCCCCGATCCGCTGCAGTTCATGTGCAGCGAGTTTCAGAATGGGATCGATAGTTGGTTGTAGTGATGTCTGTTGATGCCATGCCAGTGGTGATGCGGCAGGCGCTATCGAACCTGCTAGCTTGCAGTGTCGCAGCCAACAGGTCAAACATCGCGCAAATAAATCTTCTCATCTGCACACGACAACATAATCAAACTTGGACATTGCATCGCCTGTCCACAAACCTCGTGCAGGACTTCATCCTGATCTATACTCGAGCACAGGTGGGAAAGCAGAGCAAACACAGGGAAGCGCACGACAGCAATAGTACCACAATGGAGAGCTCGAAGTTGATAGGGCTCAATCTGGGCAAAGTAATGTACTCATGGTCTGGCTGAAAACAGTTGCGCTGTGCATAGCGAAAGTCCCTGTTCACACGCTGGAAGAGTTGACCAGTGAAGTCAGGCAGCTACACTCGGTGAGCACGTAGCAGAAGCTGCATAAGAATACTGCTGAATGTAGTACTGGGAATATCCGCGGTTGCCGTACTATGGCGCATAATCCCTGCACTAAGACGTGCACATCTGCAATCAGGTGAAGCGGCCATGTACAGCCAAGGATTGGGAGCAGCAGGTAATCTCGCTATCGAAGTAACAGCGACATACCGGCATCCTGTTTTGATGTACATGTTCTGACGTTCAGCAGCAACTAGTTCGTGTTGCAGTGGCAACGCTCATGTGCATCGACGGTCAGCGAACAAGGTCCAGACTCGGAAGAAGACTGTGTATTTGAAGAGCCATGTACACAAAGTGGAGTGTAATTCTATGTTCTGCAGCTACGTCTATATAGTGCCTTGCATGCCGGTCCTGCGCAAGGACGACTGCATGCTCCAAGGATGCCTCAGTTCCGTCGACTTCCCGCGGCACTGCCGGTGCGCATATCGTCCTGGAGCGCTAGGGCGATCCCAGAAGCACATACGATCCCGCACCAGCATACATCCGATTAGCGTGGATGGCATTCGTGTCGCTATGTTCTGCGGCAGAATGTGCTTTCAAGAGGCGTACGATTGTCATCCGCAGCTAGTGACGTCGTCCAAGGGCGAACACACAGATTTTTGGATCAGCAGCATGTATATCCCAACTCGTGGATCACGCCTTGTGTTGTATGTACTGAATAACGTGTGAGCAGGTCAGCGGCGCCTCATCGTGTACACAAACAAGTCAACCTGCAGCCAGCTGTTGAACACCATCATTGCTTCGAATTCTTGTCACCTATAGAGGTCTGACCCCACTCATACACACCAGGTGATGTTTATACGCCGTGACTGTATGCTTGCAAGCATTGCTATGTACGTGCACAGCAAGCCCGCTGGTCATCGAATGCACGACATTGCAGTCGCGACCATCACACAGTCCCTCTGAACATGATACAACAAGGATTAGAACAATTTGAAACTCTATGAATGCATCTGCGGAAGTCGCCCTGATCGACGGGCCAGGCGATATATAGTGCCAGGTCAGGAACTCTGCGCGCAGGCCGCTGCACGCACATGGCGCCATCCGGTGCCTAACAGTTGTCAGGGCATATGTTGACCAATGATCCTGTTCACTGCGCGGTTCTGTGCGCTCACACATCCAAAATTAAGATGGCCCAGCCCGTCGAACAGCGACACAGACATCGACATCGGGCTGTGAATGCCGCTCATCGGCACGCAGTTAGCCTTGTGTTCATATCTGTGCTCATGGCCCGCTCTTAGGGCCGCTATTAATTATGCCTGATTATTATGGCCGCGCAGTGCGACGCTCTTAGGGCCGCTGTTAATACTGCCTGGAATTATGGGCGCACTTCGCCGCTCATCGCGCCGCTGTTAATGCTGTCTGACTTTATGAGCGTCCGTCGACGCTGTTAGGCACGCTCTTAGCACTGTTCGGAATTATGCGCGCCCATCGCCGCTCTTAGTTGGGCGCTTAACCCATTAAGAGCCAATTGCGACGCTCTTAATCGTGGCCCTTAAGTCCACGCTGCTAGTTAAGAGCAACCCCTTGTACTGACGTGGCAGAGTCGGTGGTTGGGCCGTTCAACAAGCGATCAAAGGGTCACTGACTCAAAATTCGGAATTGAGAATTCCTTGCGGGACCTCAGTGCGGCGACAGTGAAAGGAAACGGGTTCGTGATCAGAAAGACCATGTCCAGGGTAGCACGGCTCACGGGTGCGCAGTTCGTGCCAGGTGACAGCCTGGCCGGCTCGCACCTTATGAGTAGCATGTGAGTCTAGCGTCTAGTTGTACGTTCGCAAGCTTGGTGCACTGGATCGGAGCCGCTCGATGTAAGAGTACATACCAGTCGTACGTGAGGCGTGTGGCACACTAGGGTCACATCATGACTCACATACAATGCGGTATTTCAACAAGCTGGCAGAGTCAGTGGTAGCGCCGTTCGGTAAGCGGGCGAAGAGCCGTTGGATTGAGCAGTCCTTGCGCATATGCGGGAGTTTAGTGCGGCGACTGAAAGGAAACGCGAGATCATTTACCATGTCCAGTGCTCGTAGCGCGGCTTATGGGTGTGCGGCTGGTGCCAAGTGATCGCCTGGCCGGATCACAGGGTAGCGTGTGCACAGTGTGTAGGGTAATATGCGTAGCTTGCAACTCCAACCACGAACAAGGAAATCAGTGGCTACAGGGGGTAACCTAGGGGGGTTTTCAGGGGGGCTCTATTGCGGCCGCCGTGTTTGCCACGTCGGAGCACGTGGTATCTACATGTGCACGCGTTAACGTTGTTCGAGCTGGCAGACACAGAATTGTGCAGATCGGCCGCAGGCAGCTCGGCACGCAGGCAGCTCAATTCCGCAACCCGGCTGTGAATACTATGACGGCCGTGGATAGATTGTGGTTAAGCGCTTGAAGCGGCTTGCTGTCGAAGTGTGAGCACTCGTGAGTGCACTGGCCAGTGCCACAGACGCGACAGAACAGCACGGTAGAGATAAACGGTGACCACTGTTTTAATAAGAGATTAATAAGCTTAGATTGCAGAGATCATAGCGACACGGATGTGCTGCTAGTTAACGTGCGATCAGCGCAAGTCCACCGGTGCAGTTTCCGAGTCGGCTGGCGCACAATAAGGCTATCATGAGATACAGTGGATGGTTTAGTGTCGAGAATTACCTGCTCAGCTCACGCAGCATTGTCTGCCTCCGCTGGCCAGCACACACTGAAGGCGTACACTCTGGACGCGCAGACGAGGCAGACAGACATGTGTGGCTCAGGCGAACAGACATATCAATGCTGAGAAATAAAATGCAGTCACTCTGCAGGGCTTGAGCAAATATAATGTGTAGCGAGCACCGATGGATGCAGTATTTCTGTGCAGCATGAAGTCGTGCACGTTCTGCAGACCTCGACAGAGTGCGAGAAGCCCGAGAATGTGCACTTTTGCGCTATCAGATTGTTATCATGTATGCATGGTTCATGCGATATGCTCGCTGTCCCTCTCCGGTGCCCGTTGAAGCGTGAGCGGAGCAACAAACGCAAGCTGCTTGTAAATGGAAATTCGCGAAATCAACGTTGCTCACACGACGCGCAGTGGAAATGCAGAAGTAAAATATAGCAGCATGTCACGGATATGTGTACACTATCCAAACCTGATCTCGGTTTTTGTTGTTCGTTGGAGCAAAACAGCTGTCGTGCGGGGTAATAGATGCGCATGACAACTGCCACGAAGAACATTGCAATGCATTGCTGTGTATGACGTGCCCCATGCAATGAATCCGCCGCGCCGCCACATGCATGCATGCATGTTCGCATTGCCTTTGTTCGTGGTTGGAGCAAAACAGCTCGGAAGCAGGGGAATAGATGCGCCCAGATCGTTTATTATGAGTCTAGCTACGACATCGCTGTACATACGCTGGGTGCGAGTCAAACCTAGATTTTGTAGTATAATACGTTTATGAGATGATAAAAACGCATTGAAGGGGTTGTAGCTCAGTGGTAGAGCGTCTGCTTTGCATGCAGAAGGTCCGGGATTCGATCTCTCGTAACTCCAACACTTCCTTTTTCACCCCCGTTGCTAGGCGTTTGGGAATCCCGGATCGTCTGCTTTTGTCACACCCGTCGCTGTCTGTGCGGCCTCCGTCGACGCTTGTATTCTCTTAATCTTTATTATATGAATGGTTCCTGTGCTGTGGTTGTGCTGTTCCTGAATGTGTGGCGTACCTGGTTCCCCGGCGGTCTGGGTGCATGGAAAACATGCATCCCTAAACAGGGCACAGAAAATGAAGCAAGATGGTGTTGAAACACGAGATCATGGCACAGAGAGCACAGAGAGAGGCATCTGCATGCATGCACGCGAAGCGACGACCAGAAGGGCAGGTCTGCAGGGAGCATCCCAGGCCAAACGGACGGCATGGCTGGAAAGCCCTGGTCTTGGTGAGTCCAGAGCTATGTAGCATGCTCCATTTGATGCAGTAACGGCTATGTAGGCCTGAGCGCACGGCGAGTGTGGCACCCATATAGCAACACCAGGCGCGCTGTCTTGCGCGCCACCTGCGTGAGAAATTGAAACAAAATTATCTGCAAGGCTTCCGGGTCGTTTCTGGAGGGGCCGCTGTTGGGGGCGAGCGGTGAGGCCGGTCGCGCTGCCAGACTGCCGGTACGAGTCCCGGTACCGGCCAGACTTTGTGCAACAGACGCCGACACGGACGTGAATGAGCTGAGTGATTTTCGACGCATTCGCAGTTCATTTGACGATCTACCGGCAGCAGACGTGGAGGTGAGGCATGGTGAAGGGCAGGGCTGCCAGCAGCAGCAGAGCTGGATCACGGAAGCGTGTGCCAGGTGAGAACCAGGCTAAGGCAGCCCACTCCACCACAGCATCAATGTACTGTGCAACCTATGTGTGTGATGTGGCCGTCAGATCCTGTTTGCGACTTGCTGCTGTGGAGGGAGGTGGGGGTTTAGTAATCCATAGAGGCTGATTTTAGCGGGCATGTGAGCGTGTTGTTGGGGGTAAGCATCCACAAAATGTGCAGGCGCTGGAATTCACTGTCATGCAGCAACCAGTCGGCTCTCTGCTGCTCTCTGCAATCCTGATGCTAGGCTTTTTGGAGTCCCGGGCTTTCTGCATGGGGCGTCCTGTAGGATCAAACGTAGGTGGTATACTAGCTCGCGATCGCGAGGGTGGATGACGGTGAACAGCTCCGCGATGTGAACATGGGTCAGGTCGACAATGGTGTTTCGACGCCTGCACCATGGTGCACCATCGCGCATGGCTGTGAACAGCTCCGCGATGAGAACATGGGTCAGGTCGAAATTGGTGATGGGTGCAGCTTTATCCAACCCAGCTGTTAGATCAGCTTTTTTGGAGTCCGAATCCTCTGCATGGCTATCCTCCCGCAGTTAGCCCGGTGTTCCCGTGCGCCGCACGGCGGGCGGTGGATCCAGCGTGATGGTGCACGGCGTACGTGGCGTGGATACTACGTGCTCACGGCTTCTACTGTAACTTGACTGAAAGTGGACTCCGACTGTAACTCCGAGCCTGTCGCTCAGCAGTGTCGGAGCAGTGACCGGGCACGTGCCGGGGTGAGTGTTGGGGAGGGGGGAGGGGGGGGTGGGGGAGGGGGTGGCGCGGGGCTTGGCAGCGCACCTCGGGGTTCCGAGGGGCGCCGTGGGGGCTCCCCGGGGGTTCAACCAAGTTGAGGGGGGTGTGCAGGCTGCCAGGGCGAGAGGGGGATAGGCCATGGATGTTGGCGTATGCGTGGTGGCAAGTCAGCGCTGGCAGGCCGTCGGTGGGGACCTCCATGCGTGACCAGCCTGGCGCGGAGGGGCTCGGCTGCAGGCACGCCAGGCGCGGCACAACATCGTGGCCAGATCATCATGATGTTCCGCACAAAAGCTGACATGGACGGACACCTGTTCTGAGCAGTTCTGACATATAGTACTGAGCCGGACTACAGAGTGTAGATGGCTTGTGACAGCAGCCACAGTGTGTGTGAGGCAGAGCAGATTGACTGCTGTGACCGTCGCAACCAACGCTGTAGGTTCTGCTTCGGAGTCAGCCATGGAGAGTTGCTATTCTCATTCTATCTTGTGCCGTCGATCATTACCACGCGGGTGCTGGTGCAGTGGTAGCTGTTCTGTACGCCGTTCGAGTGCTTTACGCGCCAGGTCACCGGTTGTTGGGCACAGACAGCACTACCCCTGGGTACAGCACTGTCAGGGTACAGCACTACCCCTCAGGGCACCAACCTGCAGTGCTGCTTACCCCGTCTCCATGGCTCACCATGCGGTGACCACATGCCTTGGTTCCATACAGAAGGGGTTTGCGAAGAAAACACACATCAGCCCACGTTTGTATGCGCGCGTACAGCGGCCGGCATTCCCACACTATCCCAGCACGACAAGGCTGGGCGCAGTGGTGCCGATACTGGTGTCCGTGGGAGGGGCTGGGTGTGGCGCTCGCTGCTCGTGGCCGTAGTCGTGTGCGCGTGGGCGGTCGTGTGTGGTGCGGCCGGGTGGCGTGCATGGGTTTGTTGTGGATGACAGGTTGCTGTGCGCTACCGTTTCCTAGGTCTGAGTGATCAATCGCGCACATCGCTGCAAACCGTCGCAGTGGGACTGAGGCCGTCATGCGCCGCCAATACGCGCAATTCTGTGTTGCTGGCCGTGTGAGGGAGGAGGGCGGAGGAAGGTGGTCGCTTTGGATAGGGAAGGCCAGAGGGTGGGCAGAAGCCCATGTCTGCCACCTGGGCTGATCGGCTGCAGTATGGGACTACATGGACGGGACAATTACAGTGTTCGCCGACACAGTCGACATTGGCCTGCCAAGGTTCAATTGATCAGTACGGCGGCGCTAGTGGTCTCCGTGCGTGCACATGCATCTGCAGTGGCTGCATCGGCGTAGCTCGGGGCTGGCATTGCCACAGTCTGCCTGACATGGGTCTGTGTAGGCTGTGCACAGCACTCGATCGTGCAACAGTTAGGGGCTCAGCCTGGCAGTGGCTGCAGCCATGCAGTTGTCTATGGCCATCGATGTGCTCGAGTCTGTAAACATGCCGTTTGTGCACAGCCCCGGCAGGAGTGTACAATAACAGTTGCGAATGGGTATTAGATGTGGCTTTTGGGAGCGATCGCTATGTCCTGTGTGCGCAGCTTCGATGGATCACCAGAGCACACATGGTCATGCTGTCTGCAGCTATGCAAATGCGAGAAACAGCCCCAAACTCCTACCGGGGAGTGCCGCCATCACATTGCCCGTGATTGAACTGGGCAGGGCAGTGTGTTGGGTCCACTGTATGTTGAACACGCACATGTTTCAGTTTGGGCAGCGACTCACGTAGTAATGGGGACAGCAGGTCTGTTCTGAGCTGACAACTGTGGTTGATCTATGCTGCAGCAAGTGGTTTTCCATGCCTTGAATACAGTGGATTTGAGGAGGCCATGCCATGTGGTGTGCCTGAATGTCGCAAAGTGTGATACATCTGTGGTGAACGAACGAATCATGGCTGATCAGAATGTCTGCTAGGCTGTGCTGATGAATGCTTATTGATAAAATTCTTGCTGTACTTGGCATTCACAAAGAGTCTGCTATGCTTGTCAGCTTTGTGAAGCTGAAGGTGCCGTTGGCAGCATGGCAGGAAACACTCTGATGTAGCTAACTATAGCAAACAACCGCACTGCAGTAAATGGTGAAGCCATGCCGGCTGTGGACAGCTTCCCCATCAGTTGGATCTGAAGCATGTTGGGGCAGTCGCCGATGTCTGATAAAGATACGCCACGGTCTGACACAGTTGAGGAATAAAGCGCTATCAGCGACTAAAACGTCTACGACTCAGCTATCAGGAAACGTTTGGTCGCGGCAGCGATCTTCGCGCAAATCATTGCAGCATCGTAGCAGTGATCATCACATGGTGATCCAGCTCGACGACATGTTGCTCACAGCAGTCGAGGACTGCTTGAGACGGTTATATCTCACACGAGAGATACACTGCACGACGTCATCCTGTCTGTGCTGTAAGCAGCTGCACGCGCATCTCGCGGTACCTCAGTGTGGCGTGCCCCTCCAGACACTTCAGGTTTGACAGCCACAGTCAACTAGAGCTCTGATCACTCTGCGTGTAGGCGCGCAACAATAAATACTAGACGCATCGATAATTGAATCACTTATCAAGATGGGTTTCCAGCTTTAGCACACTGTCCTGTTGCTTGCGGATTGGTTAGTTTCCAGCAGTTGCAGCTCAGGGCTGCGCGCGACTGACGGTCATGGCTGTATCCTAAAGTATTGTGACGACATACACCACTGTTATATGATTCAGACTGGCTGCTTTTTGGAAGGTAATGCTCTGCCCGCAGAGCTGTGGTCCGTACATGTTCGTGTGCTTGCAAGCGTTTCATTCGACTGCGCAACGCCGTGCAACTTGTTTTTCACGAGACTCTATCGCATGCAGGAACTCATATATACCGACATCCTGCTGCTTTTATATGCTTCGCTGAGGAGTGCTTCTGCATTGCGTAAAACTTCTGAAGGCTACTCTTTTGCCCGCCTCCTCGCAGCCCGCCGCCGACCCCTTCGCCCGACTCCCCTCACGATCTCCTCGCGAGGCCTCGTGGTGGATGTGGCTACAGGGGCTCGTGTTGGTGGCGTATACGTACGTACGCGTTTTCCACCCCCGTTACTAGCCATTTTGGAATCCCGGATCGTCTGCTTTTGTCACACCCGTCGCAAGGCAGTTTGGAATCCCGGATCGTCTGCGTTGGGGGGTGACGGGGTGGGGCAGCTGACATTCACGACAGCTTCTGCTCCTGCCACTGGCACTCGCAGCAACCCAGCCATCCAACTCTGGCCGTGCAGATGGATTCTCATATTGATGCCACGATTGCGGCGAAGCTGATGGCCGTCCCAGGTCACCTGCGCGCGCACGCCGGCGGCATAGTGGCAACACGTGTCCCAAGGCTTGGGGAATTCAGAGGCATGCGGCCTCGTCTGGGAGTCACACTCCCACTCACCCCGCAGATGTCTCACCTCCTCGAAACGAACGGATGCAGCCTGATGGACGCGGTCGAGCCCGAGCTCGACGAGCTTACAGACCAGCCCACTACTGAGGCGGCGGCATTGCGCTCCACCCTCATCGCCGAGGCGTCGACCGCAACACGGGCGGCCCTCGGCCACGCCGTCCCACCGGACTACACGCCCCAGTTCACAGCACTCAACAGAGCTGGATCAGGCCACATGCACCTTGCCGTGCCGGAAACCATCTGCGAGGAGATCTGGACGCATTCCAGACCCAGTTGACAGCTGCCCAGAACGCGGTTGCGGTGGAAGTCTACCTTGACGGGGAAGTGGGCGACACGTACCACATGCGCGCGCACCTCGCCCCGACTGTGCCCCTGCCGCAAGACCCTCTCGAGCTGCGCGTGCTTCTGCAGCGCGCCATCTCCCTGACGTATGCTGCACACTGCGCTGAAGAGTCCCCCAACACGGACCTGATTGCTGCGCTGATGGCCATGCAACTTCAATCCCTATCCGTCGTATACGGGGATGAGTTGACATGCACCATCCATCTTCGCCTCATGTTCACCCCCGGGCCGAGCATGGAAAAAGATGTCCTGCTGCGCCACCCCATACGGCTGATATTGCCCATCCCGGGACAGACAGCATTGCTGACGGTGTGCCACCCGAACTATAACTCAGTGTTCCATACTTGTCGGTCATATCTGCCCTGCAACTCTGTACGCAGTCACCGGTCTTGCACCCCCAGAGCGCGGCTCGCCCCAACTCGCCCTCCCACCCATGCTATGCCACCCACACGCCTCCCCCCCTACCCTGGCCCGCCAATCACGGCAGACCGGTTGAGGCAACTGTGTGCTAGTATGCAGATGTGGATTCCATTCCGCCCCCCAGCTGACCATCAAGACCCCGAGGACGACCAGCTGTACTATGATAAAAACAAGTGGGCCGTCGCAGTGGGGCTCGGAGTGTCGTTCAAGACAGCAGCCGCCGGCAACGCTCTCCAGCACTGGAACATCCCAGCGGATAAGACCGGCGGCCGTCCAGGGCTGATCTGCTGGCCCGACATCGAGAGCGACTTCGTGCGCTACTGTGTCGACAAAAAAGCGTTCCCCCACGGCCTGCCAGAGATCATGCTAGAACGTGTGCAGCCTGTCCCGCCTCGAGATGTACCCCCCCAGTACAGAGGCGACCTCCACACGAACCTGGCGGTGATCGTGTTCAAGTCACTCGGGAGGCTGCACCACATTCTGCCTGTCCTCTCCGCGGCACATGACCCCCATGCGACACCTATGCTCATCCACATGCCCCAGATGGCATGCCCGGATGCGGCCATCACCGCATGCATCCTGCCGTTGCCAGGCACTGGCGCCCACCAAGTGGTGACCCAGGGCCCCTGGCGAAGCCATCATGCCGGCAAAGCCACCCGGAACCAGCACCTTGCCGTGGCCCTCCGTGAGATAGTGTCGACGCGCGAGCCGGCGGCGGCATCGGATGGCCGCCTCCCCAACGCAGGCGGCATGGCACGCCGGGTGACGGACATGTACCTCGCGCCTCACCGCCCCAGCACCCGCCGCGGCACGCGGGGTCGCGGTGCTCGGGGCCGCGGCGGCCGCGGCCGCGGCCGCGGCGCAGGCGCAGGGGAACAGGGGCCCCAGCTTGGGGTTACGCGCCCCCCCCCCCACCCGCCTGCACCTGGGGAAGCTGCCGCGGACGCGATGGAGTGCGCCCTGCCCCCGAACTGCCCGCACCAGTCGCCACTTGAGCCGTTGTCGGCGCCCACGAGTACACACGCTCCTGTCGCATGCACGCGCCCATCACACCGTCAGGTTGCGGACGCTGCATGGCTCCCTCGCATGCTTGCTGCACGCCGTGGCGGCAGCGCAGGCGGCCCGGCCGGGGCGGCTGGCATCCTTATATCCAGCCTCATACGCCCGGTCTCAGTGGAACCCCAGTCCGGCCAACTGTGCTTGATACATGCGTTCCACAACATGGTGCAAATGCGACTCCTGAACCACCAGCACATGCAGTATCTTCTCGCCGGGTCACACCACACGCCTGACCCCACTGGCAACTACCATGTGGGTGAACTGCAGACCGTCATCCGCAGTTTCCACCCACAAGTGCACCTCCATGAAGGCACGCCGCACACTGGCGCGACCACAGGCGCCACGTTTGCGGACACCCTCTCCATGCAAGACCCTGCCATGCCTCCTAGCGACTGTATGATACTGACAATGCGAAATGCATGCGATGTGGCTGACACCCGCCCCACACATCATGTTGCAGCCATCCGCGCACCCCTGCGCACGGCGGCACACGAGTGGTTCATGCTGGACTCATGCCACCCAGACTGCGTGTTCCCCCTTGCTGAGGCGGGGGTTAGCTCAAAGTTTGACGCCGATGTGACATATGCAGCGCTGCAAACCACCCCGGCCACGCGGCTGCCCCTCCGGAGGGCGGAGC
>JALKAD010000031.1:113867-135049 GCA_024500015.1 Ulva compressa | reverse complement strand
CTACAACCCGAGCTCCAGCCCGACGTCAACAACACAGTACTTGTCGGCGAGATGTCGCCCCTACACTTACAGTGGCACCGCCACTTCCGCTTTCATCCGCTCGATGTCCTCGCTGCTCAGCGCGCCACTCTTGTAGTCCACCCGGATCTGCCGCCACATGCCGCTGCCGAGATGCATCGCCTTCACGGCCAGGATCCCATTCGCGTCAATCGCGAACGTCACCTCCACCTGCCGCGACCCCGTGCCGCACGACGGCAGCCCCAGCAGCGCAAATTCTCCCAGCATGTTCTCGTCCTCCGCCACCCGTGACTCCCCCTCATACACGGGAATGCTCACCGCCGCGCACTCCCCCGCCGGTAACGCAAAGTTCCGCCGGGTGACGCTCGTCGGGATCCGCGTGTTCTTGCGCAGCAGCACCGCCACCCTGTCCCCCTGCAATCCGATGCCCAGCGACAGCGGAGTCACGTCGCGCAGCGTCACAGCACGCAGCATGCTGGGGCGGCTGTCCGCGAGCATCGCCGCCTGCACAGCGGCGCCGTAACCCACTGCCTCATCAGGGTTGATCCGCTTGTTCAGGGTCTTGCCGGGGAAGATCTGCTGCAGGAGGCTCTGGATCCTGGGGATGCGAGAGGAGCCACCGACAAGCACGACCTCGTCCACATCCTCGGGCGCCACTTCCGCATCGAGCAGGCATGCCCGGACGAGGTCCATCGAGGCACGAAAGTGGTGGGCGCAGATGTGGTTGAATCGCGCACGCATGAGGCGGGTGTGGAACGACGTCCGCGTCCCATGGTGGAGGTTGTCAATTTCCACGGTAAAGCTGTCTGTGGCAGACAAGGCGAGCTTTGCAGTCTCTGCTCGGTCGTGCAGGAGCCGCTTGGCTTTGTCGTCGCTGGAGAGGTCCAGGCCATGCTCCTTCTCGATCTCCTGCACACATGCGCGTGAATGGGCCGTCCTGGCACGCGGCACCAAACACGTGCCTGAACAGAAACGAGGTCACATGCGTGAGCTTCACGGCATTTGGAGCCACACGCACTTATGTGATGCCTGTCCTGCCATATGCATGCTTGTTGATGCGGAAGGCAGATGGACAGGTTGGTGACATGGGCACGTATATGGGGATGTGCGTGAAACCGGCACAAACTGTTTGCTACTGCTGCAGAGGCCTGGTGTGGGATGCGCGAGATGGAGCCGGCATTCACCGCGTGGGACAGCACCTCACGGACGTCTCTGCATGGAGAGGGCGCAGCTGCGTAGTCACAAGCGTACCGTGGCCTGGCAGGTGGCCACACATCAGCAGGCACTGGGCTGTATGGCTGTGCAATCATGGGCTCAGAGTATATGATCTGCACCCACGTTCACCAAAGCATGCAGCCGGAGGTCGGCAAAGCGCACCTGGAGCCAGTGGTCAACGATGCAGTTGTTGAGGTCCTCCCCGCCCAGGTGCGTGTCCCCCGCGACCGCCAACGTCTCAAACCTGCCGCCGCCGACCTCCAGAATGCAGACGTCGCACGTGCCTCCGCCCAGGTCGTAGATGAGCACCTTGCGCGTGTCTGCGGCTTTGGCTTCGAGGCCGTATGTCAGCGCTGCGGCCGTCGACTCGTTGATAATGCGGAGCACCTCCAGGCCAGCAATCTCGCCCGCATCCTTTGTGGCGGCGCGCTGCCTGTCTGAGAAGTACGCCGGTGCCGTGATGACCGCCTTCGTGACCTGCGTGTCGAGCTGTGCCTCTGCGTATTCCTTCATCTTGCGCAGCAGCATCGCAGAGATCTGCTGCGGCGCAAACTGCATGGCCCTGCCGCCAAATTCTACGCTCACCTGGGGCGTGTCGTGCGGGCCTTGCACCACGGCAAACGACCAGTGTTTGATGTCGTCTTGGACGGCTTTGTCAGAGAATCTGCGGCCAATCAGGCGCTTTGCGTTGTACACTCTGCACCGCATCATCAATACTCAGGGCATATGCATGCCAGCTGGCATCCTAGCCACAGCAATGCAGCCGCAGCTGGCCAGCAATATGCAGGCTGAAGTGGGCCACTGTTTGCAACTTGCCGTTTATGCAGTGTCGCGATAGTCAGCGCGCATGCGCAGTTGCTAGCGCTGGTGCTCACTCAAGATCGCTCAATCAGTTATACTACGTCTGTGTGATTCAGATGCATACTGCAGCTGCTGCAACATGATGACCAGTCTAGCTTATCGCAATTGCGTGTAGCTGCATGAACACACCGCCCCATCGCGGAGGGAAGGAAGCAAGCGACACCGCACTTCAAGTTGTTGTGTACGTACACACACAGAAATCACAAGCACACTCCCGCCTGACGTCGAATGGCTGTCATAAACCGCACTCACAAGCACAACTGAAGGCCTAGGGCACATCATGGGTATGATACACATGAATGCAGCTATAGACTTCCATCGAGGGCCGTACGTGTTCTCCGGATGATCATGATGGGATGCGTGTTCCTTGGCATTCTGTCCGACGAGTCGGTCCGTGTCTGTGAAGGCCACAAACGACGGCGTGGTCCGCTTACCCATGTCATTGATCATGATCTCGACGCCGCCGTCCTCGTCAGTCCCTGAGTGGTGCAGCCACGCCCCGACGCAGCAGTGCGTTGTACCGAGGTCGATGCCAATTGCCGCCATGTCGAGCCGAGGTATGAAACTTCAATCGCGAGATGTCCTCAAGTTGACAGCATGCAGGCAGGCAGAATGAGATTGTCACCCGCAGCGCTTCAAAAGTTTGCGACGTCGACGAGAGCGAAATACTGCTATCAATGGCAATGCAGCCGATACGAGGTACTGGGACCTTCACCACTAGTACTCAGCAACTGCTTACTTGCAAGACCTCCCTCGAGCTCACTTTCGGCTCTTCAGCTGTCAGCTTCACGCAGGCATGTACCAGTATACACCATTTTCTGTCTCCAGTGCTGCATGTGCAGTTGACATGCGATCACCTAGCTGCCGCAATTGTCTCCGGAAACCATGTTCACGTGAAACTTCGGCCGTATCCGAATAGATTGGTACACCATTGTGATAGGATAGAAGTAGACATCTGCCGCCATATCTTATCAGTGTCCGGATCCGGTCATGCGCGCGAAAGCTCGGAGAATTGTCTCCGCTACAGGTTGCATGCTCTAGATCTGAGCGATAGTTTCGCATCCCGTGCGTCGACGTCGTTCGTGCATCATCGATCAGAGCAGCTGCAAATCACGCAGCTCCAGTCGATCGTTGTCAATTACGGTTGCAAATCTACTAGTAGAACCGTTGCAAGAGAAATCATGACGACGCCCACTGCAGGGGTGGCCGCTGGCCTCGATGTGGGGAACGGGACGTCATGCGTAGCGCTAGCATGCGGCAATGCTGTGGACATTGTCATGAACGCTGACGGCCTTCGAGAGATGCCGACCGCAGTGCGCTTTGATGACGCCTCGCGAGCCATCGGTTTCAAGGCCCTCAGCAGATTCGCGTCACAGCCAAAACGCACAGTAACTCACGTGAAGCGGCTGATCGGCCTTGCCTACAGAGACTTACAGCACAGTCCCAAGCTGCTTTACGACGTCCAGGAAGACACAGCAGGTCACAGTGGTGGTTGCATTGTGGCCGTCAAACAGAAGCAGCAGCTCCGCTTGTTGCATCCAGTGCAACTGCTGGCCAGCATCATCAAGGACCTGAAGCACACAGCAGAAACAAACGCTCAAGCTGACGCGCACTTGCAGCACTGTGTGCTGTCCATCCCATGCTACTACGGCCAGGAGCAGAGGTGGTCGGTGCTGATTGCGGCGCAGATTGCTGGCCTGAAGAGAGTCAGCCTGATGCATGAACTCACTGCCGTTGCGCTGGCCTGGAGTGCTTCCAGAACTGATCTCAGCATGCACCCAAAGCGCGTTGCCTTCATCGATGTGGGGCACTCAGCTGTTCAGGCACGCATCCACGTAGCTTGCCTGTTTGTCCATGCGAGGGCGGCACCCCTTAAGCTTAAGCTCCTCAATTTTTCTTGCAGTTGGGAATTCTTGCAGTTGGGATGCCTGCACACGTGTATAATGGAGCTCCATGGAGCTACAGGACATGCATGGTAGTTGTCCATCATCAGCTGCCTAGGTCAACATGCAGACTGTTTCTGACCGAGTGTAGCGATCCTGATAGTATTAGTATCATCGCACACAAGGGAGTCGATAGCAGCAGAAATGCACATGTGCCACATGTGCTCAGTGCACTGAAAGAAGAGAAGACAGACAGTACATATTGCTTTCATGTAGGTCTGCATTGCCGAAGTCACCAGCACATCTGTTAAAGTCTTGGGCCATGCGTGTGACTGCCATGTTGGAGGCCGAGACATGGACGATCTGCTGGCGGCGCATTTTGCAACACAGTTCAAGGACAAGCATGGCATGAGTGTTGCGGACAATCCCAAGGCGCACGCCAAGTTGCTCCTGAAAGTGACCAAGTGCCGGGAGCTGTTGACGGCGAGCAGGCAGGCACACATCCACATCGACAGCCTCATGGATGGCCGTGACTTCAGGTACGCCCTGGACACAAATTTGCTGAAAGCCTGTTTCCTAGAACGCTGGAAAGTGTTGATTCAACTGTATCTGGCTATCCATTTGCACCTCAGTCCACAGCTTTCAGTGTCACGTCGGCTGAGCAACCCAGGCTCCCATGTACAGCCGGTAGGGTCTCAACAGTACTAGTGCTAGCAACGTCATTCCAGGCAGTCACTAACTAACGCTTGACAGAGCTCTCGAGACCACGAGTGTGGCAGGAGCTCTGTACCCACTTGCCCTGCCAGTGTTTCAAGCGACCTGAGCGATCGCGTACATGTTGCGATGCAGGTCATCCGTTTCTGTGGACGTGTTTGAGGACTTGTGCGCCCATCTTGTGCTTCGGGTGCAGAACGTCATCAGAAAGGTTCTGATGGATGCGGGACTGCGCCCGGGATGGATTGATGTTGTGGAGCGGGTTGGCGGTGCCTCTAGGACGCCAGCCATTGTGCGAGCGATTCGAGATGTGTTCAAGCTGGCTCAAGATCCCAAGTGGTGAGAGCCGACTCGTTTGCGGATACATAAATTACTCCACGCACATTCTTTGCTGGGTTTTCGAGTCGTCTCCTTTTGGCATTAGGACACAAAGTGGGCGTATTTCGGATCGATGCATATGCATTCTCTCAGCCCTGAGAGTCCAAAGGCTTGATACGCAGCTGCATGTATGCCGGCATTAACCCCAGGTCCAGCTCTGTGGTGACTGCTGACTATGGTGCACACATGCATGGACATGGACAATGCGACTTGGTGCCGTGCTTTTCCACTGGGCGTCACGCAGTGCGGTAGGGCAGCTGGTAATCATTGCCAGGTTGCAGCGATCTTGCGATGCATGTGCCTGCAGGTGCACGAGCAGCCATGCGGATTTCCATGTGTGTTGTGTCCATCATTTGATGGAACAGAGAAACGCATGCTGATCCCCACGGACATCTGTTGTGCAGTACAATGAACCACAAGGAGTGTGTGGCACGGGGTTGCGTTGTCATGGCTGCGATCAAGTGTGGCAGTTGGTCAGGCCATGCCATACACATCTATGACATCTATCCATGGCAGATGATCTGCACGCAGCAGCTTCGTGGAGGCTCGTGGGAGCTATTCAAACGCAACTCACCCCTTGCTGGTACAGCCTCACTCGAGGTTCCGGAGCTAGCAGGTCATTATGTGGACATATGGGCCGAACGTGCTGGTAGCCATGATCGCAAGCAGGTGGTGCGCGTTCTGAGTCAGACCTTCTGACCATGTCTGCAATTGATACGACAGCAGTACTTGTAAGGATAGTGGACTGGCCTGCACACAACAGGTGCCCTGAGAGTCCTCAGCTGCTAGCTTCTGCTGGCTGAGTTGGTAGGGGGCATCAATATTTTCGGTGCCTGATGCCACCTCTGCAGCCGCTACCAGTTTTCCACTGGAGTTGGTCTGACTTCCAATTTCATACCACCCCTGTACTGCAGGCATTTTCCCATATTGCTAACATCAAGGCAATTCCATGGCCCGGAACGCCATGTACGGCCACCAAGTGGAGACTTACCCTCTCCAGGAACAACGATGGGCTGATCCGCGCGAGCATGTGTGTGACGGACTTTATCTGCCGGGTACCTTGTGCACCGGCAAGCCCTCCAGCGGGCCCGGCTGCTGTACCTCAGGGCGGCTCATCGCCCCACCCCTGCAGTACACTCCCGCCCCATCAGGCTGGGCATTGCGATCTGCGTGTGCCAAACAGTGGGGTGGAAGGACGGGACTGCCTGTTACTTGACACTCGCCTGCTACCCGATGTCGGCGAGCAAGAGCAGGTGAGCACCCCTGACTCAATTGATGCTGACACACAGAGTCTTGCGTCTTAATTAGGCTGCCTTAAGTTAGTTAGGCCCATGCTGGTCCTCTGCTCGATCGGACACTGTGACGGAGACAAACACAGGTGCTTAGACAGGCATTTGTATTGTGGTACCTGGGCTGCTTGCACCTGAAGTTTCAGGTGAGTCTGAGCCATATCATAGCCGTAGACCTGAGGTGCTGTATCACAACTTGAAGAGAATTATGCATTGTTGTTGAGCTAAATGCTGCTGGCCACCGCAAACAAAAACACCAGCGTATATGGTGCCGATGCCAGTGAACAGTTTTCGTACGAATGTACATATATATGAGTACATATCCGCTAGCACTGTCACATGAACTATTCACAGCCACACTGCGGTCCATGCTTTGCAATATCCATTCATTGCTTCAGGTGTTCAGCGGATCTCGTGAATTCTGGTTTTCACGAAGCATCTCACAACTCAGAAAATCAAACAAATTTTTAAAAGAAGCAGAGGCAGAAATGACAGAGGCGGACAGGCTGCAGCTCGAGAAAGAGAGAGCTCAAAATGAATTGGAGGAGCATGTGCTAGAGGCGCAGTCGTGTCTGCAGGATGAATGGGCCCCCAAGTGCCCAACTCTGGTGGACGCATGCGTATCAGAGACACGTGCCCTGCAACGTCTGCTGCAACAAGCAGATGAACTGCTCTCTGGCCAAGTTGATCTGCCTACGGAGGTACGCTGCTGGTCATGTGCAAGGTGATAGCCCAGATGGCATGATGTGCTTGATGCTAGTTGCCTGTCGTGTATGTGTTAGCTTGCTGCTTGCCAGGTCCGTGCATGCCCATGATGATTTTGCTGGGTAAAAGGCCCTGAAACACTCCTGCATTATGTGCTCACCCGTGTGTGTATCAACAGCGCGACTTACAAGCATCGCCATATCTCAACAAGTGATGATGCCCACTGCATTATAATGCTGCAAAGGCGTCTCAGCATGTGTTACACAGTGATAGATCTAGGACCCAGCAGCGCCGAGGCGTCTCTGAAGGAACACGTAGGATAAGCTTTAGACAATGACGATACGCAATTCAGAATCAATTGGACCTGCAATGATATGTACGGTCACAGCTTATCCAACACACATGACCACACACTCATGATCACAATACGACCCACCACACATACCTGAGCGATCTCTGTAGTATTCAGTATAGAGACACTGAAGACTCAGAGGCTCAGCGGTTGCCTATATACTATCAGGAGCCTAGGGCGACGAACGCGAAAAGAGTTTGGTACCCTCACGCATGCATGAGACTATCATTCTCAACAGTCTCAGCATGTGTACATCGATTCGAGAGTCTGCAAGCCAGTAGCAACTCATAGACCTCTGTGATCATGACATGTGTCACAACACAACTACCCACATGTGGTTATCTGAGTCATATGTCATATGCACTGTTACATCGAGGGGCTCCGATCCAGTGCACCAAGCGAATGTACAACTAGATACTAGACTCACATGCTACCCAGCAGATGCGAGCCGGCCAGGCGATCACCTGGCACGAACTGCCCACCCGTGAGCTGTGCTACCCTGGACATGGTCTTTCTGATCACAAACTATGTCATATGCATATATAGTCACCAGTCTGGGTTCTGGTCCCTACTGTTCGCACATTCCCATGTCTTCAAAGCAAGTTTCTAGACGAACATCATCAGTCTGCAGCCCCTCAAGGCTCCGCAGCTGCGCCGTGCGGCAACGCATGCAATGTCAACTAAACAATATTTACACCACTTGCACTGCCTGCCAGGGGGCTCTTGACCTTGCGACCTGCATACAACTGTAACATGCATGGGCCATGCAGGGTTGCAAAACAATGCTCGAGGACATCAAGAAGCAAGAGAGCGTCATCAAGAACTATGTGGAGCAAGAGGCAGCAGGCGCAAGCAGCAAGGCCACTGCCAAGCTCGGCAACTTGAAGCTCACAATGGCTGATGAGATTTCCGTTCCGGCACAGTTACGCGCACACCCGATCCAACCTGAGCCAGAGATCCAGGGCATACTGTGCCAAAAACGCGACGAGGTGGTGGATGCTTTCCAGTCTATTGAGCCATCAGTTCTGACCTGGCTGTCTAGGTCATTGGTGGGTGCTGGTCTGGCCATTGCACTGGATGGGTGCATGCTCGTTTATCGTCAGATTTGCAGTGCTGTGGATGCAGTCGCAAGAGGCCAAGGCAAAGATTCGGCGCCAGGCGAATCAGCAACCACAGAAGAAGAAGACTTTGTGGTGGTGCCTATGTCGGGGGATCTGCACAGGCCTGTGAAATCGGAGGGCAGGCATGTCTTCCGTGCTGGCCAGGGCCATAGGCTCCATAGGCACAGTGCTGCCGACCCGGTTCCAACGCGCGCACAGGCTGGATACCGATCAGGCCTTCCTGTGTACGCAACGCCCGGTGCAGCAGATGCGAGGTGCCCACCAGTGGCTGGAAATGGTGCCACGCCACCAGTCTGCAGCGACTCTATTGCTCCTGTCTAGCGTGCGTGTTTGAATTGAATCAGCATCTGGATGTATCTGGTACATTCCAGTAGGATCTACTACACTAGGATCCGATCTAGGATATGTGGTTTTTAGAGGTCCCTGCGTTGAAAACTATCTGAGACACACGGAGCACAAGACATGTGCAATGTGCGCAGTAGAATATCGAATCTGCTGTGGTGCTTATACCTGTGTAACACCAGGCACATCGGTGAGATGTCCACTCACACTTTCTCTATCATGGCAGGCGATGTAGCTCAACACTGTCAACAGTGCACCATGCCTGGTGTGCGCCACGGCCTAGGATGCTTCATTGCACTGGTCATCTCAGGCTTAAATAGGCACAGTCGGCTGTGTGTTACACGGAGATCGATGTAGGAGCCCAGCAGCGAGGACCACAACAAGCAAGCAAGCAACCGAATCCTAGCAAGCGGCCGGCAACAACTTGAAGCAGCAACATACAAAGATGCATCAACGAAAACATACTGCCATGACCGCACACCAGCGCAGACCACCACCACAACACACGCCCCAATGCCATGCATTCCACCCACCCACACCGTTCACCACCACCCACCAGCACACAGCCACGGCCACAATCAGCCTGTGCGCACCCATCCCCACCCACGGACACTGGTGCTGGCCCCACTGCACACAGCCCCACCCGAGACCTTGCATGCCAGTCCCAAAATACCCCATGCGAGCCCGGTGGCGCGCGCCCCCCAGCATATAGCACCGGCCCCTGGACGGCGGCCCAGCAAGTACAGCACAACGAGCACACTCCGGGTTCCCAGACCTCCACACCACTGCGTGCGGCAGTCCACGCCTGAGCGCAGGGAAGAGGAGGTTGGTGAGCTCCTCGAGCACACGCAGACTCACCGCCGTTGCATCCGCAGACCCCAGCGCGGCGTAGCGGCCATAGGCTACAGACCGTCCGACGGAACCGTGTGTCTAGGCACCACCACCCGCCCTGCTAGCCGGCTGCGTAGCGGAGCCTATGCGAGGACCTGTCTTGTGATCACGTGGTACCCAGCAGAGGGTGGAGGACAGGTCGCACATGGCCTTCTGCAAGAAAACACGCATGGACACGATACTGGAGGCACCGGCAAAGTCAGAAATCTCATTCTGGAGTTCCACTGCACCCCGTGACGGCCAAACGTGTGGTTGTGCTTCCGTTGCCACAGTGAATGCGCTTAGTTGCCAGAATGGATTGATGTTGCAATTAATTGCCAGCCGGCAGTGACCATGGCCATGGTGCTGGTGGTTGCTATAGCACTGAATCCGCAAACTGCCCTCAAACTTGTCAATCGAGATCATCCGTCTCTGTTTCATGATCACGCTGTTGCATCTGTCAACCCAGAGATTGTCGCCATATGCATGTGAGTTCGATGCTTTTACGTAAATCTAGCAGCACAGTGTATAGCTATGGCGATGCATGCATTGGCGCTCTGCACACCTGCACATAGGCGTTCCCATGTTGTTTGTGAGTGTGTGTGTTTGCTTTTGTGCCGGCGCTGGTCCGTTCTGACATTTACTTGTGCGGAGAGTGGCCTTGGGGCTTGTGATGGTTTGTCTGTTTGCATGTTGACTGATCTGTCGCCTCGGCGCTGGGTCCTAGATCTATCACTGTGTAACACATACTAGTAGGCGTGATGCTTGATCTGTTTTGTTTCGTTTTTCTTTGTTTTTCCTGTTCTTCTTCTTTTTGTTCTATTTGTTTTCTTTTTGACATATCACGCTAGTACATATATGTACACTGTACACACTATGGTACACTGATCATCCAGTGGTCTGGACTGGGTTCAGGTTACTGTACACGTACAAGAGATGAGTTTTACCAATCCAACACGCATATGTATGCTGCGCGCGCCCCAAAACGCGCATGCTTGATTCATAACTGTCAGCAATAGCATGTATGTACTATCATCACGGTGCTGATCATGAACTCTCACATGATCCACCATCAGCAGCAGATAATATATATGCTCAGCATGCTCAGCAGGCTCAGCAGGCTGCCGTTCATACATGCCGCTCAGCATGGCATCAAGAAGGCTGCACCCGGCAGCGCTGTACAGGTGAAGTCTACAGGTGACAGGTGAAGCCTACAGGTGACTCACAGCTGGTCCATGAGCTCTGCCAGGGTGAGCGCTGCAAAGTCTTCTCCAGCCGCTGCCAGCACTTCTCTTGGGATGTCCAGCCTGCGCCTCTGCCCTGCACGTACTTGTTCTGTCGATCGGGGCGATATAGATTGACAGCCGTGTCTGCATAAGCATTGTCCGCCAGATTTCAGACATCGATAGGCACCACGAGCTCTCCGTGCAGCCCCACATGGATTGTTTGAGACATTGTGCATGCGCTGAACCATGCATGCTGATGGTGTGTTCCGTGTGTGCCTGTGGCTGGCGTACCACCTGCCGTATAGGTAGACATGTGTTCATATGCATCATGACATCAGCCCAGCCGTGCTGCATCGGAACCAATCTCTGCGGCCACGGTTACCATGGGAACCTCAGCAATGGGCGAGCATCATCACTGTTTCACGACAGGGCCCTAGCTGCCAGTGCTGAGAGCACATACAGGGGTGCTGTGGTCGATGCCCGTCCGGGTGTGCATGGCTAGCTGTACACTCACTGATGTAATTGAGTCAGCAGGCACAGACGCCGCTGTGTGAAGCTGATCGCCGCTGTGTGAAGCTGATCATCTTCGAAGTGTGCAACTCGTGTCTAGTTCGCAAAGGGTACCACATGCACGGCCACAATTAGCAGGGCTGGACACACCGCGCGTCATGCGCTTCAGCACCATCTCCACAAAGCCGTCAAGCTCTGCCTTCTTGGAGCGGTACTCTTCGGCAGCCTGCAGGCCGTCCTCCGAGTCCAGCCTGTGAATCGTCTGATTAGCTGCAGCAGAAAGGGCGTCCACATCATCTTCATCCAAGATGCCAGCCAGCCCCGCACCCAGGGCACGCTGAATGCCGTGTGCATGCTCCATCAGGGCGTTCTTGGCTTGGCGGCTCTCTGCTGCTTCTTTGTCGCTCAGAGCGTACCCCTCTGCCCGCTGCTTCATTTCCTGCACCTCCTGGTCGGACAGGCGGCTGCTGCTGTAGTCCAGCGTCGTCTCCTCCCACTGCCCAGTCCCCTGGTGCATGGCCTTCACGGTGAGCATGCCGTCGTTGTCAATTGAAAATGAACATTCATACTTCTGCGATCCACGCGGACCAGTGGGCAGATCAGTCAGGTCAAAGGTGCAGATCTGGCTTGCCGATGTGGCCACAAGCCCTTCTCCCTCATGCACTGAAAACGTAATTGTACCGCAATGCCTAGACATATTGCAGTAGTCTCCGCAGCTCTTGGAAGTGGGTATGGGTGTGTTCCTGGGCACGACGACATCAACGATGCCTGGGAAGATCCGCACTCCCAGCGACAGAGGCGTGACGTCCTGCAGCGTGAGCCTCTGCAGCCGCGGGTGGTACTTCTGAGTGAGCATTGCGGCCTGGATGGCAGCCCCGTACGCGACCGCCTCGTCCGGGTTGACGCTCTTGTTCAGCTCCTTGCCGTTCAGGTGCTGCCGCAGAAGAGCCTGGATGCGCGGGATGCGCGTCGAGCCGCCGACCAGCACCGCCTCCGCGATGTCCGCCGGCTTCAGGCCCGCGTCTTGCAGGCACTCCTCCACTGGCAGCATGCACCGCTCGAAGAGGTCTGAGCAGAGGTGCTCAAAGCGGGCGCGTGTGATGACGGCGCTGAAATCGACTCCGTCAGTCAGGTTGTCGACCTCCACTGTGGCCCGATGGCCCGCGGACAGCAGCAGCTTGGCCTTCTCGGCCTCTGCGTTAAGCCTGCTCAGGGCCTGAGAGTTGCCGCTCAGATCAACAGAGTGCTTCCTCTCCGCCTCCTGGCACAACAGAAAAGGTACAGAGTCATTAGGCATACGCTGTCTTGGCATTGGCATGCACACTAGTCCTATGTTTCGAGCTCTTTGCAAGGGCGCCATCATGATTGCGTCCATGCCCATGCACGCCTGTCTCCGAATTCAATTTAAAGCCAAGCTACTCTGCTGTCGCTGTGGTATATGAGTGAGCACCATCAAAGATCGTGTGCACATCAACCTTTGCAGAGTGACGCTCGTGAGGCACCCACACACGCCAGCCTAGAAGACTGCGCAAAGATGCACTGGAAAGCCGCACCCGCACGAGATGCTCCACGAGGCATTTGTTGAAGTCGGCGCCACCCAGATGCGTGTCGCCCTTGACCGCGAGCACCTTGAAGGTGCCGTCCTGAATTTCCAAAATGGACACATCGCACGTGCCGCCGCCGAGGTCGTACATCAGAACGTTGCTCTTGACGCTCTTGGCGTGGTCAAAGCCATAGGCAAGCGCAGCAGAGGTGGGCTCGTTGATGATGCGGAGAATTTTCAGGCCGGCAATCTTCCCAGCATCCTGAGTGGCCGCGCGCTGGCTGTCGTTGAAGTATGCAGGCACGGTGACCACTGCGTCTGTGACGCTGTCGTCCAGGAACTGCTCTGCCATCTCTTTCATCTTGCCAAGCAGCACTGCCGAAATCTCCTGGGGTGCAAAATCCTCGGTGCACCCTCGGTGCTGAACCCTGATCTTGGGCATGCCGCCTGCCCCCTCGACCACTTTGAAAGGCCACATCGCTTTGTCGCTCTGTACGTTGTTGTCAGAGTATGCGCAGCCAATCAGCCGCTTGGCATCGTACACACTGCACACACATCCAGCATCTGTCAACAGGACACTCAATACCCAGCACACCTACATACATAGATGTCACTGCTGTACTGCAGTATACTACTATAGTATCAAGCTACGTAGGTTGTACTACAGTACTACTAGTACTAGTAGTTGTGATGATTCTGATACTACATAGTATTTAGACACTATACCACGAATCTCATGTACATCGAGTGTCTAAATAACAGAATCGTCCGTGAGTCACAGCAGTGCTAATGACAGTTCAGCCAGCCCATCAGTGATCTCCGGAGATCAATTGCAAGCAGGATCCTGCTTGGCATACATCTACACTGACAGGTATACACCGTGAAACTCTCGCGGCAGTTTGCCACATTTCCCGGCCCGCGGGCGCGTGCCCGGCACATGCATATGATGTATGTACATTGCCCAGACATTAATGCGCCGCCCCTTGCGGCAGGGATCCGGACTTTGTGCACGCGTGCTCACGTGCGCATGAACACTGGCCACTCATATGCATACTGGAAAACACCGATGCATATGCCACCGATGTGTCCAGTGGTCGGAGAGACTGGAAAAGCTGACCCCTTTCGCGCCGCGGTGTTTATCGCATCGCGGGAGGTGGCTGGTTCGATCGTGCTTGCGCGCCTGGCGGTCAAACACGTGCGCATGTGAACAATTCTAGTAGCACAGGAATTAATACGCCCTGTGACTTGCATGCGCGCATCTGAGGGGGTACTTCCGGAAATTTCCGGTTGGTTTACCCCTTCGGCTCCTAGGCCTGGGTCCCGGTTTGCAGGAGATGTCAATGGCCTGATCGGCTACGGCAAATAATTCAATTCACATTTACATTTACACAGCTCTGCACATGCATGAGGCAGTACGTGCGACGCGTACGAAGACCGAGGTTTGAAAATGGAGCATATATAAACTGAGGCAGGACAGCATTTTTTCAATTCACATTCTGGACAGGAGATACGTTAAAGAGCTATGCTCCAAAAGGTGTTAAAATACACAGGGACGAAGTCATGGTGATGCAACAATCTGGACAGGGTACAGAATTGGTCTAGGAGCACGGCATACGTGTTCTGTGGGTTGTTGTGGGCCTGAAGTCTTGCAGGCTCGCCAGTAAGTCGGTCTTCGTCAGTGAAAGCAACCACAGAAGGCGTCACTCGGCTACTAACGTCGCTGCTGATGATCTCGACTCGACTGTCGTGCCACACGCCGACACAGCAGTGGGTGGTCCCGAGGTCGATGCCGATCGCGGACCCAGGCATCTTGCAGAGCGTTCCTGCGAGCGTGTAGATTTCTCACAATGTGTCGATGACAATAGCCACGGCGAGTAATAGTGTGTGACGGTGCACCGTACGTTCTAGATTTGGGACAAAAATGAAGCTTCCAGACTCATGCCACAGTGTAACAATAGAGAACGATGCAGCTGCTGTCTCAATCTTGACGCAAATGTTGCACCCGTCGACGTCCGGATGCAGCAGCGAAAGGAATGTGTATATGCCACTGACACTACATATACCATGGCTACGGAGTGATACGCCTGTCGCGCGGGACTGATTGCAAGAAAGCATGATCATGACGCTCAAACCGTGCACATGAAGCTAGTGTACGTGGGGATATGGCAAATCTTATCTCCGGCGCCGGAGACAACATCATGAGATTGTCTCCTGTAGAAGCAGGTGGCGGGGCCAATTGTGCCAGCTTCCAGTACCAGCTGCCAGTGCCAGTGCGAGCATGCAGCCCTGTATGCATGTGGAGACGCATGTGGAGACAATACATGCGGGTAAGCTAGCATATACATGTATACATGTATATGATGTACATCGGTGGCAAGCTGCGGTTCACCAGCTACGGTCGTACAATTGTCTCCACAACTTGTGCATCTTGCGGTGCATCTTAGATGCAAGGCCATGTATAGCTAGCCAAAGGACACAAGCGCTTAAGCTTACAAACTTCAGTCTCTGCGCTTAGCCTGCAGCTGGTGCCAGTGGGAGCGCTCCCGCCCTTCCTTGTGCGATGCATCCTGCGGCACTATGTCACCAACACGGACCCATGTGCACCCCTGATGCATACGGGGGTGGAAGCAGCTCTAGATGGAATCCTATCTGCTGCAGCTGCTGTTCATTGCCTGGGCCACCCGCATTTCCCACACGCCATCGGCTATTAGTACTAGTAGCATCAAGATCTGCTGCCGACTGCCCGGTGTTTTTCGATGGCTTCCTGTTGCCCTCGCTGTAGAGCTACCGCGTTGATCTCCGTGCACCACATGTGTTACACAGTGATAGATCTAGGACCCAGCAGCGCCGAGGCAACAGACCAGGCAACACGCAAACAGACAGATAGGCCATTGCACGCACCAAGGCTACTCTCCGCAAGCAAATGCCAGAACGAATTCGTTCGAGCTGGCGTCGGCACGGAATCAAACATACATGTGTGCATGCACACACAAACATATATACACACACAAACACCGCCTGAACCGAGCGCAGTACCACATGTGTACACCAGCTAGTGCTCGCGCGGCCGTTGTGGTCTCATATGATGTGCTAACCTTCCCGGGCGACACTGATCATGAGGCTCGAGCCTCAGACGTCTTGGCTTAGTTTGGCCTCCAAACCGTCTTGCCAAGTGTGGTACCATGGTTGTAGCTCTGCTCTGCAGAGCAGATGTGCCGCAAGCAGTAACGTGGCAGACTCAGCCTCAGGTTGCAGTTGGCACCCGCGCCATGGTCAAGCATGAGGTATATGAACTCGCTGATGCAAGTGCATTAATGCACAAACCCCATCGGCACAACGGTGGTGCCCCCTCCTGAAGCACATGCTTTGTGCCAATGAACATCCATCCACATGCACGGGGTGGAGTTCTTAAGGCCGCAATGTTCTTCATAGGCATGGCAGTGCGCTCATGTTAACTAACTGCCAGTCAGGCTGATGGCAACTGCGTGTGCCATTGAGCGGTGCCGGCATTTCAACAACACAATATAGTCTGCAAGCGGCAGCTGTTGTCAGCCATTGTGCATGTGACCGGAATGCACTTCATGCCTGGCCTGGACGTGCCGGTGGAGCAGTTCTGAGTGTGGTACACAGTGGTAGATCTAGGATCCAGCAGCGCCGAGGCAACAGACCATTCAACAGGCCAACAGACAATTTAAACCATCACAAGCCCCAAGGCCATTCTCCGCACGAGCAGATACTAGAACGGACCAGCACTGGCACGAAAGCAAACATACACACACAAATAACGCAGGAAGCGAGTGCAGCATTGCGTAGCATCACACACTCCACGCCCACACAAAACACAGTCAACATGCACCGGGCCCACCGGCGGGCGCCGATCCGACCCCAGCAGTCTAGACGGGCAAGCAGCCGCGCGCTACAGCCACCGCCGAAGCCGTGAGCCACCAGTCCCAGGGACCGCAGCCGCAGCCAATGCCGCTGTACGAGCCGTGTCCGGGAAGGGGCTGAGGAGAAGTGGCGGGGGTGCGCGGGGAGGAGGGAAGAGAGAGGAGGAGGGACCGGGGGGAGGGTGGACCGCAGGGGCGGGGAAGGTGAAGCAGGCAGGGCGCATGGGCGGCAGGGCCGCGATTGGCGGCAGGGGGGGGGGGGGGGGGGGGGGGGCAGGGCACGGTTCCAGCCTACGCGCGATGGCACGTCGGCGGCCGGTACGCCGTCAGTGGGGACGGGAAGGCCCGGTTCTGAGTGTGTAGTGAGCCGTGCTGCCAGTAGCACAGGAGTATAGAGTGGTGATCATCTCCGAGTCGAGAACGTTTCGAAGTGACGAAAGCGTGATTCTGATGCTGTTCTGTTTCAGCTTGCGTACGGAGTTCGGCCATGGTGAATGAGTTTGCTGCATTGCTATGACTTCTGTCCTGTGTGTTCTACCACCTTGTGGAGCATACCTCTGTAACGTGTACGTGTACGTGTACGTACCTCAGCGGCAGCTGCACAGTGTTGCCAGCATGTACGATGTGGTACACTGGGTAAGACCTGGGGTCACTGTATTGCTCACTTCAAGGCTAGACCGGTGCAGGCCAGCCTTACTCACGTGAGATCCACAAGGACAGGTGTTACATGCGGGGACGCCTGGAGGACTTCGCAATTGGTCGCATGGTTTCGAGGACAGCCCCTACGAACAGCTCCTGAGACCAGCAAGTGAAAGTGCAAGACTTCCGAACTAACGGAGTTCCTTGGTCAGTATAATGTAGAAACGCAAGAACGCTACATGTACAGGCGATCAGAACAAGTCTCAGAAATGCCATTAAGTCAAGAGAATCAACTCAATGGTGCGACCAAACCCGTCTCCAGCTGCAGACATTTGCAGCACATGCAATGCAGCACATTCAAAGAAGCTCTTGAGGATCCGCATGGTCGCTCTCTTACTCCTACCTGCAAATGTTGAACCCCTCATGTCTGAACTTACAATTTGGCTGTGCATTCCCAACTACAACAGCTTTGATGGACATGTTTGAGAGCAATTGTCCGATAAGGCGGTCCATGCAAGTACAGGCTATGTTCGCGTTGGGCGACATGCCAACCTGGTGGGCCAAGTGTTACAATTGCATGCACTGGGCCCATGCGAGCTTCATGGAGAAGCAGAGGTACCGTGCTGCAGGAAAATCAGGGATGCTACACTTCAAGCTTGCAGCTGATCACCGCGAATTCGCACACAGTTGCAGTGTGATACACGCAAGGACAACTTCCGTTATTGCAACGGTGTGCAGCAGCTACAGCTGAACTAGTTCATGCCGAGGTCAGGCCAGCATTGACATTGCGTGTACTGATTACTGCCACCATAAAACTCATGCCTCGCGTGATTCTATGTTGCTGATGCAGGACACACATAGCGCGCTAACTAGCTAGCATGCTAGCAGGTGTAGCATCGCACGGTGGGCTGTTCTCAGAACATCTGAGCACAAGGCCTGTAATTCGTTGCGCTTGTTGTGGTACGCCTGAGCCTCAGCCAGGCGAACCTCAGTGTCCAGCCACTTTGTCGCCCTCCATGCAGCTTTCTTCAGCTTCTCATCCTCACCAGGCAGCAGGGCCCCCCCCAGTCCCGCCTTCAAAGCGTTCACGACACCGTTTGTGTATTCCATCAATACATTCTTGGCCTTGTGCTGCTTCAGCCTCTCCTCATCAGCGTATCTGTACCTCTTAGCATCTGCAATCATCTGCTGTAGTTCCTCCTCGCTGTGGCGGCCGCTGCTGTGGTCGATGGTGATTCCGCGCCAGTTGTCGGTGCCAATGTGCTTGGCCTTGACGGTCAGGATGCCGTCTTCGTCAATAGAAAACGTGACTTCAAACTGTTGCGACCCTGCTGGGCCCTTTGGCAGCCCTCTGAGTGAGAACTCGCCGAGCAGATTGTTGCCTGAGGCGAGCTTTCGCTCACCTTCATGTACAGGGAATGCACAAGCCGTGCAGTTAGCCACAGCGTTGACATAGTCACTGCAAGTCACTGTGGTCGGGACCTTTGCGTTCCTTGGGATGACAACAGAGAAGCGGTTGCCATAACACGAGATCCCGAGTGACAGAGGCGTGACATCATGTAGCTGCATCGAGCGCATCTGTGGGGTACATGTGCCTGTCAGTATAGCCGCCTGGATGGCAGCGCCATGCGCAACGGCCTCGTCAGGATGCACGCTCTTGTTCAGGTGCTTTGTGTCAAACAGGTTCTGAAGAAGGGACTGGACGCGGGGGATGCGTGTGGAGCCGCCAACGAGAACAACTTCATCAATTTGGTTGGCACACAAACCTGCCGCAACCAGGCAGTCAGTGACCGGCTCCATGCAGCGTTGGAAGTGTTCCTCACACAGCTCCTCAAAGCAGGCGCGTGTGACAATGGTGCAGAAGTCTGTGCCCTTAATCAGGCCTTCGACATTCACTCGAGCGACAGTTTGGTGGGACAGCGTGTGCTTAGCGCGTTCTGCTGCGCCATGCAGGCGCCTCCTTGCCCGGCGCTCGCTGGACATGTCCCGATTGAGAGTCTGCTGAATCTCCTGCAAAGAGATGATGCTAGTTAGCAGAGTGTGTTGGCCGCGGCCAACACGTCTGCGGTGCTGACCCTTCGATTAATATTAATACACATCACCAAATGCAACAGGCTTCCACAATTATAAAGCAGCTAGCTGGACCAACTTGAATTGCAAGCTGTCTTACGGCCCGGCAGCTGCATTGACCCAAGGCGGCCAAGATCGACGGCACAATCAGCTGTTCCAGAGCAGTCTGCAGACCCATGGCAATTACAGTGCAACCCATAATCGTAGCTCATTGAGTTGAAGCTACGCTGTAGCATTTATAATTAGAAGCACTGCATCCTGCTTACCAGTGTCACCGATTATGTGACGAGCGTATTACAACGTGTTAAACTTACGATGGAGTACATGACGATGACATGATAAGTTTTTTTGGGGT
This sequence comes from Ulva compressa, assembly GCA_024500015.1. Classification (NCBI taxonomy): domain Eukaryota; kingdom Viridiplantae; phylum Chlorophyta; class Ulvophyceae; order Ulvales; family Ulvaceae; genus Ulva; species Ulva compressa. The sequence goes on along the minus strand of JALKAD010000031.1, from coordinate 115,071 downwards.
AACCAACGAGCTTTGCCAGAAGTGACGACCAAGAGACGCTTCACGGATGCAAAAGCCCCATCATGCATGCATGATTTCTTGGGTCCAAAATGGCGAAAGCACGGTCACGGGATAGACCCACGCAAGGCTGCGGCCACCCGCGTCAGCCATATGCCCCCTGACCACCTGGTGCCGGAGCCACCGCCAAAGAGCGCCGCGGTCCGGTGAGTGCCTGGGAACGGGCCGGGGCGGGAGCTGGAGGCGGGGCGGGGAGAGAAGGGTGACAGGCAGGCTGCAACGCTCGCCAGGGTGCGAGGGGGACAGGCCACTGACAGCACAGCTGTGTGGAGTATGGCAGTCTGGCGTGCGTGTGGTACACAGTGTCATGAACTTCTTGAAGACCGTCGGATCGGATCCTCCTGAGTACCAGAATCCGCCATCACGGGTCTGCTCTATACATGTGCGCCACTCCTCGGAATGCTAAGGCCTGGAATGATACTATCAGTACGGCCTGGATCGCGAAATACTCTGGAAAGCTGCAGCTGGTGACCAGTGCAAATGCTCTATAATCAGGATTCAAGATGCATTCTCGACTGGCGATTTCAAAGCTCACACATGCAGGGTGACTTGGCATACACACGCACATACACATGTCCTGTCTTCCAAAGAATGGTTTTTTCCCCCGGGTATCACGCTATTCAAATAAAGTTTATAAACCCAGTCCGAGTCGGGTATCGGCCACAGCACCGCTACGGACAGGGGCTGACAAGAAGGAGGACACAGGACACTGCAGTCGTAGAGCCGGGGCAAGCCTCACCTATCCGCGTCACAGGACCCCTGCAATCAGGGGCGGAAGAACGAATATCACGCACGACCCCACAGTGCAGGGCAGCGCATCTGCAGGCGCGGCCAGGAAGCACGACTCTAAAGACCAAGCACACAGCCAGGCCAAAGCACACAGCCACACTGCAGCCACTGCGCAGACGTGGATGCACAACGGGCAGACACAGGCAGCCACTCCTACTAAAAAAACGCAAGCACAGGGCCGTCGCAAAGTTTGCAGAGATCACGGGCGACACAGCGCGGCTGGGCTCAAGGGGTCAAGGAGGAAGGGTACAGTGCATGCCGTTGCTGCGACACATAGGTACTTGCAGACAGCACAATATCCTAGCACAATGTATAAGAGCGGTCGCTCGAACCCACGTGGACACGGTAGACGCACAAA
>JALKAD010000031.1:63577-82283 GCA_024500015.1 Ulva compressa | reverse complement strand
AAGCGCAGCGTGACCGTCTGCAGCTGGGATGTATGGCCGCGAAGTAGTAGCTAGTTGTTGGTAGTTCTGCCTCTTTTCGCAGAGATGCTGTGGCCGATGCCCGTTTGTGTTTGGCATGCTGCAAAAAAAAAATCCCATCCTTTTGATGGTATACTCATCATGCACACATATGTGTACAGTATGGTATCAAGCAGGGTGTCATCGAGACACGGCGCTCCGTGTTATCTAGACATCAGTTTAGGAGCCCAGCTGCGAGGAAGCAGTCAGCGAGCAATCAGGTCCTAGCAAGCGCCAACTAGTAGTACATAGTTGCACGCCAGAATTCACACACTAAGAGAGTGAGCGGTGCTTGAAATCCACAATCGGGCCACGATCGGCCTGTTTAAATGAATTTGCACAGAGTACATCGATCATGTGGCATGGTGAGCAGCCGGCACTGCCAGCCCCCACAAGTCCCAGGCAAAGCAACTGTGTTGAGCATGTGTATGTGCAAGTGTGTGATGTCAATATAATGGCGAGCTGGAAAATTTTGTGTTGCCCTGGACCTCCATTTTGGTATGTTTCACCACATATGTGATTGTGCATCGAATCATGTCAGGCCTGGTCCCCACGTGACCTGTGACTGTCTCAGCTCATGTTATGCAACCCGTGGAACCTGTCCCCATGGACTTGCAAGGCCCAAGTCCCAATGTGCTGCCTTTGCCCACGTGCACCCACCCAGCAGTATATACCAACCATTCTGCATCTGTCATGGCCTGCACAGCCTTTAACGCCGCCACAGGCTCTCACACTGAATTCTTAGATTAGCTCGATACCTGACCCGGGGGGGGAGGCTATATATGCGCGATGGCAAGTCACCGCCGGCAGGCCGTCAGTGGGGACAGCGAGGCCTGGCAGCAGCTCCCGCCCAGCCAGCACAATTGCGCGGAGGAGTATGGCTGCACGCGCCTGGCGCGCCAGCGCGCGGCACAACAACGTGAACAGATCGCGCATGGCATTGAACATGAAAGTACGCCTGGAGACCGCGCCGTGTCCCGCTGCCACCTCCACAATCGTTTATTTAGAAAGTGTACGTGGTGACGCGCGATGCACATGCAATGCGTTGTGATGTTGTCCCGAGACTGGATGGAAACCAGTGTGAGGAACGGACACAAGCACAATAGCGCTAGCGGCGCACATGAGCATGTCATCCTCGACATAACAGGTTGTATTCATCCCAGGCGAAGCAGCTCAAGCCTGCATACTGAACTTGCACACATGCTCCTTCTTCATGAACACTTTCTTCGAATCTAGGCGGTACTCTGCAACATCATATGTCTGCGTAAACACTAATAAGCACCTGCGTCCGTAAACCGCACTTGTGCGCTCATCAGTGTGCACGCAAATTTGAAACATGTCTCTACGTATATGTTGAGACATGTCTCTGCGCATGCTTCAATATTCTGAACTACATATTCTCAGGCTGAGCATGCGAATACTTGCTGAACTATCAATCTGCAGCCCGGGAAGTGTCTCGGGAAGTGTCTATTTCATCACCGTGATAGACGTGTGCCATGCCCGAGGCCTGTGCTGCTGCTGGTCGGCATCAATCGCAATGTACGTATACACGCGGCTGTGTGGCTGGCATTGTGAAGATCTAGACTTCATTGACCCCTGACGCCACTGGCAGGCCCATAGCCATTGTATGCGTGTGTGTCAAGAGAGAAACAGCTCATGCACAGTGCTAGCGTTAGGGGCACCGGTACCGGATACTCACTGTAACATTATAATGTTACAAAAAAATGATCACTGCACGAAAGGGGGGGTATGGTCAGCCACGAGTGCGCTTCGGGCATGGCCCCAAAGCAGTGACACACATTGGCGCACACAGCACACAGCCTAGAGCCGATGCATCCATCATGGACACAGCCCTTCCAATGTACTTTAGGGCAACCAAAGCGCACTGCAGACCAAACCATAACCCCCTTATTGTAGTGTAATACTAGCAGTTGTCCTCCGCCCCTGTTTGCAGCGGGTATATGGCCGATTCATATGGCCGATAACGATCTCATACATGATTGGGTCTGGCATGATGCTTGATCTTGATTCCCCTCCCCCCCACCCCCCCTTTCTTAGCACTGATCATTTTTTTATGGCATGGGTATGATGTGACTGCTACTCAGACCAGATACCACCACATGGTTTGAAGCAAACGCCGGGCTCGAGGGCTTGCGCAGCTCAGCTGATTCGACTGACGTCAGCTCCCATGGGAGCTCACAGAACTAGTCAAGATGCACATGCGTCTGCTGCCGTAATTTTCAGTGTATATGCCTTGGCCGACCAGCCCAGTGGCACGGCTGCATACAACATTTTACTGAACTGCAGGGACATGCGTGCAGATTGCATCTTTACAGACTGGGACGGACTCTTTTCACCAGTCACAAGCCTGGATGGAGCTACCAACATGCGCAACACCGTTTTCAGAAATATTTTCAGTACTGTCGAGATCATTGACATATCGTTTGGAGGGATTGTGCGCCTGGAAGATGTGTTGCTGGCAAACGTTACCCTGACACATGGCAACGTCGTTGGTACCACCAGCGACGACTATCTGCCAGTGCATGTGTTGCGGAGGGGTGCATATGACTACGCTGACTGGATGGACGTCCCAATCTACTCAGCTGAGAGTGACGCTGCATTTGATGTTGCAATTATGCCAGTTCCTATGCATGATCGCACCCAGTTTGGCGAAGAATGGAGAATCGAAGAAACTGTGCTGTTGAACTGCTTTCCTGTGGCTGATCCCATGAAGCAGGAAGAGGCACGAGTCTCGAGATCTAGACTACATAGGTTCCCAGGCCGCATTCCGCTGTGCACGCTGGGCCTGCCAACCGTCCCACTTTCCGACTATGTGATTACTGACCCCGATCTAGCAGCCACAGAAGACGGAAAAACGGCCGCTTGTCAAGTCATGCGCCTTTTGAGAAAAGATAATAGCTGGCTCCGCACTACACAGCAGGTATGAGCAATTGCCACATTGCCCCGTTCTTGTATAACATTTTCCCTTGCTCAGATCTAATCCGCAGGTCTACATGAACGTTGTTCTCCGTGTCCTATGTGTACATGTAGCTGCACATTCCATGCCCTATACGAAGCTGCGTAGCGTCGTCCGGTGACACTCATGTGCATGTACATCACTGACGGGCCGTAATGTGCACACAGCCAATACCGTATGTTGTTCTGTACACGCACACACCCTAGGTGCAGTGGCTTCGGTGTAGCAATCAGTGCAAAGATCTTGAATGACGATTGAATATCAAAGCTGAAACATGCTGTCAGTCGTCATCAGTGCTAGCTTATCACACGACTACAGTTGTGCAGATATTGCCACAGCGCATGCAAGCCGGAGATTGGCCTCGTTTTGTGCTCGAACCCCCTCCAATTCCGCAGCCTCGGGCATCACTCAAGCCAGATCCCGTCCCGTTTGCAGCACAAATACCCAACATCAGCCTCCCTCTGTCCGCAGCATCAGCTGGAGAACCGCAAGGCGCACCCAACATCATGCGTGGCTCGCAGGCGCTCGGTGGGGGGGGCGCGCACACAGCAGGAGGCACCGTCGCGGTGCTGGTCATTTTGGCGGCCTGCACAGTTGCAGCCATAGCTGCAATTGCGCTTGCCATCGCCCTGTACAACAAGCCGCAACGGCCCAGCTGCGGTCAAGGTGGTGGCGGGATTGCGTGCATCTGTGGCGTCCAGATGGCGTCACAGGCACGCAACGGGTACACAAAGTTCTCCAATCGGGTGCGCCGGTCAAACATGCTTGCTGCAGCCATGATCAGCTGTGAACGCTCTTGGTGGTATATGTGTGTTGGCAATTTGACACGTGTCACAGCAGCAGTTTCCATCCACTCTCGGGACGACCTGTCGACAACAGCGCAACGCGTTGCATGTGCATCTCTTGTCACCATGTACACCACAACCACGCCACTTGCCTTCCCCTTCCCCCGCCGCCCCCGTTGCCCCCCCACCCCCCGTCCCTCCTCCTCCCTCTTCCCTCCTCCCCGCGCACCCCCGCCAGTTCCCCTCAACCCCTTCCTGGACACGGCTCGTACCGCGGCGTTGGCTGCGGCTGCGACCCCTGGGACTGGTGGCTCGCGGCCTCGGCGGTGACTGTGTCGCGCGGCTGCGCGCCCTTCTAGACTGCTGGGGTCGGATCGGCGCCCGCCGGTAGGCCCGGTGCATGCTGACTGTGTTTGGCGTGTGCGTGGACTATGTGATGCTGCGCGATGCTGCGCGGTGCTGCGCTCGCTTCCTGCGTTGTGTGTGTGTGTGTGTGACAGTGTGTTCGCTTTCGTGCCGGCGCTGGTCCGTTCTGGTATTTACTCATACGGAGAGTGGCCTTGGGGCTTGTGATGGTTTGTCTGTTTGCATGTTGACTGGTCTGTTGCCTCGGCGCTGCTGGGTCCTAGATCTGTCACTGTGTATCACACATCCAGAATGCTTCACGTGTAGTGCTGGGTGGGTGTACCTAGGTGGGCACCCCCAGCTGGGCAAGGGCATCACATTAATGTGTGTGCAATATTGGGATTTGGGCCTTGGGGACAAACTTCACAGGATGCAGCATGCGCATGAGCTGAGAAAATCACTGGACCAGGCCTGACGTGATTCGATGCTCAAAATCACATGGGTATGTGCTGAACTGTGCCACAATGGAGGTCCAGGGCACCACACCGTGACGAATGTCCAGCATACCATTGAATTGACATCACTCACTTGCACATGCTCAATGCAGCCGCTTTCGCTGGGACTTCAAGCTGTGGGGCTTGGCAGAGCCGGCTGCTCACCATGACTCATGATGTACTCTGCTCAAACAGGCTGATCTTGTTCCAATTGTGGATGCCATTCACCGACAGGATGCTATATGTGATCAGCATGATGCCGGTGTTTATATGCAGCTGCGCTGGATTGGCACGAAGGGGTTGGCTGTCGACAATCGTGTTGTTCCGCACTGAGCGTATAATTGCGCGTGCCATGTGCAGCCTATATATAAGTCATGCAGACTCTGTGTTGGCAAAAGTCAATCTTACAGTCCACGACGTCCGCCAGTCGAATGATGTCTGCACACACGCATACAAACAGCAGCAGTCCTCAGACTACAATTGCAGAGCGTGCTCCGCAGTGGGCTCAAGGCCCACATGCGCATGCTTGTGTCCCTACATGTGACCCACACTTCTTGCTACAACATGCCATCAGGCGTGAATGATCACTTGCGAGCACTGGTGATCCCTGATCAACTCCTTGGTGAACGTTCTTGATTCACTATCAAGGAGGCACACATGCAGGGGACAGCGGCTGGAAGACAACAAGTTCGCCAGATGCGACATCTGAACAGGCAGCTCAATCTATTCGGCGAAGATGACGTGTTCCATGGTCAGTTTGAGATTCTGGGCCAGCAGCGTTTCCAAGGAGGTGCGCTGTTCCTATATAGGGTGTTTCACTCCAATTCTACAATCGAGGTCCAAACTCTAGGTGCATTGCTATGTACGCAGCACAGGTTCATGAAGCATACCATACAGGAACATCGATGCAACGCTGTTGTGTTGATCTCAGCTATAGCGCTGGTATCGGTGGATGAACGTGATCACGTGTACAATGCCCTACGCTCTGCCCTGGTCAGATTGATTGCCAACATACATGTTTAAACAATTGTGAAAGTGAGAACTCGCTGTGCAGAGAGATCTATCGTCCAGTTCATAGAGGACGCGGCTGACCGCTGCGAGTACGCCGCCAAGTTCTTCCTCAACCGAGATGCCTTCCTCACCGAGGCCGCCCTCCACGCTGCAAGCTCCCCCCATGGCCAGAGCACGCCATCTGAGGAGATCCGTCAACGTGTAGACACACTATGTGCACAACCTCCGGCTGCAGCAGCGCAAGACGACACTGGAGGCTGGAGGCACCTTCAGAGGGTGCTGCCGAGAGCACGGCTCGTGTGTGACACTTCCGCCGAGAGCCTTCTGGACCCCTCGGGTCAATCACTGCCGCCATGCATCGTGATGGAAGCAGGGCAGCCTTTGCAAGACTGGCTGGACCGCAGGCCGGCAGACCTCTTCTCCGCAATGTCTGTGCGTTGCTGCCTGCAAATATTATATACCATGCACTACACAATTGTATGTCCGCTCATAGGGATCCTGAGATTGCATGAAAATCCGGCAGTGTTCGAGTGTGGCATACCTGAGGTAGATCTCTCCTGCCTCCTTCAGGCACTTCTGTGCAGCTAGGCACCCGCACCGGCGCTACTAGTGCTTGTGGGTGACCACAAGGCCATAATAATCTGGTGCCCAGCGAGCGGCTATCAAGCCACAGTAAACTCCGCCACGGCCTCGTGCATATGAGAATCCATACATGACCAAAGAGTGCATCCGTCCAAGCTTCACCAGGCTAGATCTCCGCCAAAGGCCCAATTGGCCTGCGCAACTCACAGCCAAGAAAGGTTTCACTTGTGTGCGACCTGTCGCATTGCATGCAGTCAAAGGGTGCGCATGACACTGCAGTGAAGAGACCCGAACCGACCTCAGGAGGCTCGCAGATAACTGACAACAAGCGCACGCCAAACCAGTTCATCCACACGGGGTATGCAGGTGCTTGCAAGCATCTCCAGGCGCGTGGCGGAGCTGCACGACGCCGGCCTGGTGCACCGCAACCTCAAGCCCACCACCATCCTGTGGCTGCCGCGGGAGAGCAAGTGGGTGCTGACCGGTTTTGCCAACGCTGCCCGCATTGGCCAGGCAGCGCCGCTGCGCTTCACGCTGGCTTACGCTGCGCCCGAGGCCGCCGCCGCGCTGCAGCTACAGGAGCATGCGCTGCTTGCAGAGCCTGGCCAGGATGCATGGGCACTTGGGGTGCTTGCGGTGGAGATCTTTACTGGGGCGCCACCGTTTGACATGATCAGTACTGGCCACAGTAAGGTATGCGCGGGTCCATAACATAAGCTGATCTGTTACGACCATGCAAGTGGCCGTGACGGTCGTGGCCCAAGCCACTGGGCTTGAGTGCCACAGCAAGCCTAAGGTGCATGCTGCTATAAGATGTGTCCGCCGACATTGACTGATTTTCGGGCATTGTGTGGTACTATATACGAATATGTGCACCATGGATGGCCTAAGTTACCATGACATTGTTGTTGCATTGTTGACATCATACACCCCAGCATGGCACTGGAATCCGGAGGTGCTGCAGTGGCGCAGCAGCGTGGCGCGCCTACACACACTACAATAAAGGGGAATTATGGTCTGCCATGCGCTTTCGTTGTCCTAAATTACATTGGAAGGGCTGTGTCCACGATAGGTGCATCGGCTCTAGGCTGTGTGCTGTGTGCGCCACCGTGTGTCACTGGTTTTGGGCCTTTCCCGAAGCGCACTCATGTGTGACCACACCCCCCTTTTGTGTAGTGACAGTGTAGGTAAGCGTAATGATCACATGTACCGGATGGGTTGTGCAGGTTGTGGCAGCGCTGCAGGGGCACAGGCCGCTGCCGTGGGAGGCGGACAACAAGGAAGCTGTGCACAGGGCACTGGGAATTCTGGCCGGGCCGGTGTTGCAGCTGCTGCAGCGCGACCCATCACGTCGGCCCTCTGTGCGGCGGTTCCACGAGACATGCACACAAGCCTTTGTGACGGCCCGGAGTGGCCGCATTTCCCGCTGACTTTGCCCTGAGTTCAATATATATATCTGCATGTCTGTTATATGGATGTGTACAGTGTAAAGCAGACCGTGCCGGCCAGGTGTAGGTGTCTGGCCGGGCACAGGCTGCGAGCCAGTCTCTCCTGCATAGTGCGGGTCTTGCACCAGCGTGCAATATTGGGTGTGCTGGTGCCTCGTTTTCCATCGTATACGAGTTATTTTGACTGTAATTATGATCAATTACCATGCACATGCCATTGTTGTACATCCAAACCACGCCAGTCCAGTTAGCACATTGTCTCAAACGTATGCTAACCAGGCTTGCTGCAATGCCGGTGCGGTAGCGCTGCAGCCTATTGAATGCTTGCTTGTCGCTCACCGCATTGCGCAGCAGTTGAGCCACATATGCGTGATTCATGCGGGTGCTGCCAGTGGGTGTTTGTCATGGTGGTATCACATGCTGCACAGGTGCGACTGTGATATTGAGTGCGCCTCACTGCCGGCGCGACACGGCACGGCAGCGGTCGTGCTGCTTGCAGTTATGATGCCTGGGTCGGCACGTGCTTGCTGCCCTCAGTCAGCGCCGCTGAGGTAATCACTGTTGCCCTCGTCGCGTCACACACTGAACATCGAGCTGCATGCGTAACTTACTCATTGGAAACAGGCTCGCCTGCCGCAATCCACAATTTGGTCGCATGGCAGAGCCAGGACCTCTGCAGGCCACATCGGGATATCATGCATGATTTCGGACACAATCGAGTGATCACGCAAATCTGTTCTGGAGCTGCATGTCTCGACATGTCGAGCAGTATTGGCCAATTTGTCTTTTCGTCTGCAGACCGGGGTTGTGCGAAGACACTATTCAAAGACGGTCACTTGCCTGAACTTCTTGAAGACGATTGCAAAATGTTGGCTACGGGGGTATTCCGATCAGCAGGCTCCATGACACAGCTGCTGCACCAGCTAGCAACACACAGAGTAGACATGGGGTTTCAGTGCACATACTATCACATCTCAGGCAGTGTCAGCATCTCTCGTGTCCTCCTCGGAATCATGCTCACTATCAGACGACTCATCACTCTCATCACTATCGCCAGCATGTTCAGCACGATATGCAGCCACAGACTTCTAATTTAGGTACAAATTTTGTTTACGGCAAACTGTGCGCAAATTCTGAAACACGCAGACCAACTTCTCTGCACGATCAGGATCTAGCTTGTTGCGCTTTTGGCTCACGATATGGTCACAGGCAGACCAGTTGCGCTCGCAGGAATGTACGCTAAATAATGTATCAGGTGTTTGTGCCTGCTGAGCAATGTGTTGTTGCTGCGCACAGAGCTCTGGGGCCGGGGCTAGCGCGCGTCAGTGCCCGTGGCTAGCGGTGCTGACCGCAGGTGGCCGTGTCACTGTCAGCACCGTCTGCAGACGATTTTCTGAAATTCGCGTCTTCAAGACGGGTTTTTGCGAAGACGCGTCTTCGGCCAACACTGATGTCGAGTATACATGCGCACGGCCACGTGCGCGGCCTGCTACCTGGAGTCATAGTCATAGTCATTCTCAATCAACTCATATTCAGTCACACCGCCTGCCCCCGCCACGACATCCCCGTCAACGACCGTGCCAGAACGGTCCTCTCCGCTGCTATCGAGCTGCCGTTCAAACTGACTCTGCCCGGTCCCACCATTGTCTGCGGCCGTTGTGCCGGCGGAGCTCGAGAAGCCACGCTGCCGTGGCGCCCTCGGCGGCAAATTCTCGAAGACCTCCTGGCCGCGCGGACGAATGCTGTCATCAGAACTCGCAGGGCTGCTGCTGCCGCTGGCGGTGCCTGAGCCGCCGTCGAGGCTGCCAGCAGTGGTGCCGTCAGGCAGGCCCTGGGTTTCGCCGAGCATGCTCTCGCCCGATCGTCCCCCGACGCGGCTCTGGCAGTTGAACAGCCGCTTGCGGAACTTGCAGTGGCCCGTGCACAGCGTAGTGCTGCACAGCACGAGGTAGCACCTGCACATGCCATTCAAACCTCATGGCGGCAGGCACCGCAAGCTGAAGCCGCCTATAGCTGCCTGATTACAATTGTCAACATTACGGACAGAACAGCTTGCAACAAGCTGCACGCACGGGACAGCTGTGAATGTTCACACTGCGCACTCGGGCACATCATGATGCCCCAGATGCTCCTATGCTTACATGTAATTGCAGTTATATGACCTTTAGTTTCCCAGTGCATGAGTGCACCTCTTGTGCAGCGTTGTCGCTGATGTAGCTTCAGCCATCATGACTTATATAATATGGGTCCCTGACTCTGCGCCAGGGGCCAGGTCAAGCGGTTGGACCTACCGAGATACAGCGATGCATTGCTCGCTGTACATGTGTTTCTACAGTGAATGAGCCTCATGATCTGCTCTGAGAGTCAAACCAAGTAGCATGTAACGGGGTAGGGTCTTACCGTGAGCATTTGCTGTACTGCCGGGGCTTGAGGTTTCCATGCAGCATTTTGCGCGCGCCCACTCCGTCCTCAGGGCCACGTGGCCTCTCGCTGTAGATGCTTTTAGCGTGCTGCTGAATCTCCAGCAGGCCAGGCGAAACAGAGCTGATCGCCTTCGCTACGGCCGAGGCGCCCTCGGTCACCGGCCCTGTCACCTCAAAATCTGAGTCTGTGAAGTACTTGTACGACGACGCTGCTCCGGCCTCTTCTGCATCATGCCCTGTGCACGGCCCCAGCTGCCCCGCTGATAGACGGCCGACTGCAGGAGCTTGAGAAGGCCCTGCTTCGGAAGCATGCATACGCCACACCCATGTGTGAGGCTGCTGTGCGCTGTGCGGAGGCACACACCCAGCCGCACCAGATGCATGGGTGCCGCGCTCGTCAATGCCTTGTGCTGCGCGCGCTGAGCTCGGTTTCGTGATGAACGCCAGTAAGCATGAGATGTATAGCATCATGCTCAGAGGCGAGCGGATATGTCGTGGCACGATTGCCAGTCGTCTCGGAGAGCTACATGGAATTGCTCCAGCCCACCATGTTGGCACTTCAAGCTGCGCCTTGCCTGCATCATGCTGCATCTCACGCCCGTGCGAACGCTGTGTACGGTGCACGCGCATCTGGGAGTTTTCACTGTCATGCGATAAGGACATGGACAGCGTCAATGTGTACGGCGTTGCGGACGTCCAGCGCCTTGCAGAGCTGACGCGCGCGTCACCTTGGCGCGAGGTGCATGCCACCCTGGATGCGCGAACGCATGCGCGCACGCAAGAGTCGACAAGCGACATGCAATGCGTCAGCAGAACGAATTGCCATTGCTAGCCAGAACAGGGAGTGTGACAGCCGCAGCGCTGCTAGCTGCAGCCACAGCAATACTCTGGAACGCAAGAGCCGGCAGCAAGGGCAACAGCAGCAAAGCAGACGACCAAAATCCCACAAGCAGGCAGCAACAAGCAGTAACAGTCCCAGGCGAAAAGTGCCACAACAAACCGGCACAACTGACACAACCACACCCGCGCAGCCACACACGCGCACTCCACCGCACCCCACCCCCACATCAACAACGCCAAAGCCGCACACAGCGACCGGCCACACCCCGCACCGCCGACCGCCCCAAGCAGGCACGGCTACCACTATCCTCCCAACAGCAGCACCACCACCGCAACCAGCCCCGCCCATGAGAGCGCGGGGGCGCACGCCCCCCTCAGGGTGGGGCGTACTAGCCTCCCGACTGCGGCCCGGAAAGGGGCGTAAGGGCGAGGCATGAAGGGCGCTCGTGGCGCTGCATCGCCTACCCCGCTGCTGCCCTCGGCCACCCATGGGAAGACAGGGGGGGCGAGCACGGAAAGATGTGAGGCCGGCCATCGCCGCAGCAGCCGCGGCCCACGGCCAGTTGTAGCAGCCACTCTGGGATATCACAACTGTGCCCATTCCACGGATACCCCGCGCCCTCGGCACATCACAGTTAATAGTTTTACGAGAAGCGCATGTGCTTCCCTGTCGCCAAACAAAATACACCAAACTCCCGATAATATAATACAGTTCACTGGTGCCAGTGGCCCGGGTTCCTACCACATCTGCTCTTGTGCCCCATTGACCTTGGCCCAATTGACCTTGAGCAAATTCGCGTGTTGGTGACATGGCAGAAGCTGCAGAAGCTAGCATTGTGCATGGCGTAAATGCAGTAGACCTATCCATGCCAGGATGCCTCGCAAGAGGAGCGAAAGGAGAAGCCATCGTCAGCTCTACAGGGTTCAGGCCACTCAATACCTTCCTACGGTGCACACCGTATGGCCAAAAGCTTGAACGCACGCAGCCAGCGTGGGTAACAGTCGCAAATCACACAGAAATCGCATGGAATCATGCGACTTCCAGACAATCGCCTGGAGACGGTTGACTCAATGGCATGGCGCCCTCGGGACTGTACCTGCCGCGGCGGCGGCACCCCTATGGCCATAGGTTTTACCTGGCCCCAGCCGGGCGCAACAATACGCATCTCAGCAAGCAGAGATACAACCTCAGCTCCAAACACTGTACGTATTCAGAATCAAATACTATCAGTCTACGTGATTAATCACGTCAATATTGTGACGGCCACCCCGCACCAACAGCCACAAGCTTAGGCACCTAGAGGGCAGAGACCCGTGCATGCACTACAGGCCTCACGTGCGCAGCCACCCCCATCGTAAACACAGCCACCAGACAGGTTCACAGGGCGCGGGCGATGCATGTGCGGGTGACATCACGATAGGCCGGCAGGGTAGCCAAAGGGTCAAGAAGGCAGCGCATGTGGCACACTGCAGCGGCGAGCTCGGAGTCTGGAGCACCCGCCCCCCGTTGGACAGCCTGGCAGACGACGAGCGCAGCCAGATCTATAGGTCGACCGGTCCCACCGACACACAACAGGTCAGCAGCAAGTGCTCAATGTGCAGCCACCTGTGCTCCCAAGGGCTATAACCACGCAGGCCAGAATGTGCGGCATATACATGCATGCATGAGGCTCAAACAGAACGCACAAACGGGCCCCCAGCTGCAGGCCGGCGGGGATGTGCAGCACCATACGACACCGCACGGTCACCAGGCCCGCAACGCCACTGGCATGAGACTGTAGACGACCTCGGAATGTGAGCACGTGTACGTCGCAACACCCACACCTGGGAGTCGGAGTCCACGTGCTATAGGGGATTGCAAGAGGTCGGGCCGCCCAGGGGCAGGTCTTGCAGGCGTTACATGAAGTGGCCACCGAGGGGCCACGGATCCGTCGAAGGCTTGGTGCCTGCGTGCCCATGAGTTGATGGCCGGCCTGATCTCTGCATTGCTAAGCTCGCAGGCCTGACCAGCGCTGTTGCACTGAGCGATGTGCGTCCCCGTAGGCAGGAGGAGCCACGAGGAGAGGTGGCCGGACGCCAGCTCATGAACATACGTCTCCGAGACGGCCGGCCCGCCACATCCACGCGCCCCGGATAGGTATACATGTGTTACACTGTGATAAATGACCTTGAAGGCCTCGCCGAGGGGAAAAGGCAGGAAACAAAACAACCAGAACAAACAAGGTACACATTTGTGGAGCACCTAATAGACAGAATGCAATGGTTGACCCACTTGGTTGTCAGAACGACAGTGTGTGACATGCTTGACATGCCATTGCTTGGAACCTGAATGTTAGCTACTGATAGTACACTTGGCCTGGGTCACCTCTCATCATCAACCTGAGGTGACCCTGGGGTTCATGATATCGCATGAACAATCACTCATGAGGCCTCTTGAGTGGTCTAAAGCTCGTGCGAGTTCGGCGGATCGAACACTGCGCTCCGGAGGTCCGAGGTCCGAGTCGACCTGCCTGTCGAAGGAGAGTGGCGTGAACACATAAAATTTTCAATTTCATGCGTCATTGTAAAGTACGTTGTAGCTGGCCATATGTGGATGCAGCCACACATCGGCAATGCTGGTGCCGCGAATTATTCTGCAATACGTCGTGCGTTCTAGATCTGCGGACGCGCGATCTGGCATATGCATGCGCAGTAACCTCATGTCCCCCCCGGGCCCTTGGAGTCCCACGAACCTTGCTCCAGACAGAGCAAACGCGTCAAACGAACAACTACTCAACACTTGCGCCCACTTTTCAATCAGTCAGTTGGTACTATATTCGTGGCATTTGGTGGTCGTGTACCTTTCGTCATGCCCCGCTGCAGCACGACCAATTGCTTGCAAGCCAGTCCTCTCGCTTCAAGTCCTCCAGTGAACGCGGATGTGCCCCGGTGTTGATTCCGCTCCCTCGGCGGCACTGCTAGCGCTGCAGCCAGCGTTGCAGCTGCTGATAGGGCGAATCAGCATGCAGAGCCTTGAGCAGACCTGTACCTTGTTGCTGCGGAGTGCGAACCGCATGCAAAGACGCACAGCAAATATGAATCACACGTTGCCGCAATCTGTACATGTAGAATGAACCAGTTGGATCATCGCTGACTGCTTCGGATACACGGTCCCGGTCGTGGCCATGGCAGCTTTCAGCTCAAGATGAGGAATCATCGCCAGTGCAGGCAGTGACGCGCATCGATGCGCCCCAGCCGCGAACAGCCTCAGATGGGCACCCAAAGCCTGTGAGGGAATCTTGTGATTCAGGCTGCTGAGTCGATGACATGTAACTGGAAACCTTTTTTTCCTGCCCACGCACGGAGCACTGCACATGGCAGTGCCATCGTGCGCAATGTTGCGGTTTATAATTATCTCGGCGCCAGTTGACACGGAAGTGCTTCAGTCACGACTTGGTGGCTCTGCCCCATTTGTGACTGAATCAGTTGCGCCTGCCGGTTGCCGCTTGCAGGCAGATGGCTTGCAACGGCACTATGCGCATGCCATGGCCAGTTTGCTACATGCAGATCACTCGCACACTCTGAAAGCATGTCGGTGCCTGGACAATCAGTGTAAACAACTGGCATTTATGTAGCTTCAGACCCATGGTCAGCATGCAGCAGTGACATAAGTTTGTCTGAGTGGATGTACATCTCTTGAGCCCTGCGCCAGAATCCCCCTCAGCTTTTGCATCCTGTTTTCCCCAGCCACCCCATTGCAAGGGCGCCAGCATGCTTTTGTATGTCCAACTGAATCCTGTGCTTCTGGTGTCTCTTGTTCTCATTTCCCGCTGAAGCTGATATCAGATCATGTTAGCTTGTGGTTCTCTGACCATGGTAGCACACGATTCCAGTTATGCATTGCTAATGCACATATGTGAACAAACAACTTCCAGTTGCTCACTCCCCCCTGCAGCTGCAACACACACCACAGCTTTGTAGCACATTGCTGCATCACGTTGAGCACATTGTTCCCAATGACTGGCATGCAACATGCATGGCTGTGTTGCCCATGCAGCACTCAGTGACCTGTGTTAAACGCAAGGATAACAGGAGATCCGGAGACCCATGGTGCGCAGTCTGGTGGGCGGGTGTGTTGCACTGTGTGTTGCACTGTGTGACAGATCAAGGCCTCAGCAGGGCCTAGGAAACAAAACAGGAAACAAAACAACAAAAACTAACAAACAATCCAAACCAGCAGCCAGCCACCGTCTGGTCTGTATCAACATGATCCACACCAATCGCCAATAGATGCAGCACACACACGCACGCAAACCACAAAGCGAGCGTGGTGTGTCTGTTTGCCTGATGACTGCTCTGTTGCATTGGCGCTGCTGCGGTCCTAGATCTATCACTGTGTATTAAACGCCTTATGTCGCCAGCACGCTGTCCATGCATACGCTATGCACAGGCATTAGCTGCTAGGGACCACGGCGCCCAGCTGGCGACAACCTCAGCAGGTCGGACGGACACGGGAGACGCCGTCGCGTGGGCCCTGGAACTGGCCTGCCGCCATGCGTGGCGACTGTACACAAGGCCCTTGGCCCCGGGCCGCCTTCTGCCATAGGCACTGCCGGCGTCGTGCGCCACTGAGCGCTGTGGTCCGAGCGGTGGCCGGGGACAGGCCGGGGCGAGAGCGCTGCGGCAAGAGCGCTGCGGTGGTCGGGGACAGACCGGGGGGAGGGGGGGGCTAGAGTTTGTGGGTGTGCAGGTGTGCAGTTGTGTCAGCACGTTATGGCTTTTCGCCTGTGCGTGTCGCTGCCTGTCTGCAGGGGTTTGGTTGTATGCCCGCCTGCCTTTGCTTTCGGTGTCGGGCTCTTGCGTTGATCTGCGTGCAAAACGAAGATCAATCCACGAGCCCAGGATACAGCAGCTAGGGCAGCACTCAGTGATATGTCATTCAATTTACATTTACATGTACATTTACATATGTGATGATCGGATCGGAGCCCCTCGATGTAAGAGTACATACACTTTTGCTCTTGCTCTTTACCAACGACAATATACTCCGCGGTCGGTCGTGCACTTGCGCACGACCGGCAGCGATCTCTACTCAGCACAGAAAGATGTCAAAAACTCTTATTGCGCTTTTCTGCCTCGCGTTTTTATCGATCTGCGCGTCAATGACGTGCCCTCGAGCTCATGAGCTGCCCTTCGAACAGTCCGCCTGTCAGCAAGCCCGATCGCACGAGCAGTCGAGCCTAGTACGGTTACAACACATATACCTGGGATGGGTGTTCGGGCCCGACCAGCCGAAAATTCCGACTTATCGGGCCCGACCTGAAAAAATCCCGTCTTTTCGCCCGACCTGCCAGGCCAAAAGTAAAAAACCCACCCGATGCGCGTTTTGAGGGCGCCATATGACCAGAAATGATGGCTTTCCGGGGGAAACCCTGCCCCCCGGGAGGGGAGGAAAATGGCTTCAAGTTGCAAGTCGCGATAGACAGGGACAATGAGTAATGCGGGCAGCAGTGGTCGACGGGGAACGCTGTGCGTTCAAGGCAGTAGCTCGTAGGATATGTTGTGACGACGACGATAAATATCTTCGGCGATGCCGATGGAGTCGACCCGCGGTCGACGCGGCGGCAGGGCAGTTCCCGGTCAAGGCAAGTACGCGGCCGACGCGCGGGGAGGGCAGTTCCGCTCTACAGCCCGGGGGGCAAACAACATTGCGGATGTGGGCACTTCTAAGAACTCGGAAATTCGATCTGACGGCTATTGGAGCGTCTGTTTTGTGTTTGTGACCTTGTGACCCGCCGCGCACCGCCAGTACGTGCGCTGCAATTGCAATGCAGAGGTGCATGCAGCACGTGCACGGCGCCAGGCGCCGTATAGTCTCAATTACTTAAAACGCTCGCTAATTCACCATTGACAATGTGAGTTGCAAAACAAACAAATGCAAAGTCACGTGTTCTTATAAATTGCGCATGCGGATGGTCACGGATCGGAGCTGCAGCTGGCGCTGTCGAATGCAAGGCACACCTTGCCGAAGAACCTCAAGGAAAGCCAGAACGTGCGAAATGATTACAACAACATCCGAAAGTTTCTTCATCTCCGGTATCGCGGCATCTGCGCTGACGTTCAAGGTTGCAGTCGTCACTGACAGCTGCCGGAACGCAACGCAACGCAACTGGTCACGCAGCATGAGCACGTAACGGAAGTGTTGCACTAGTTAATATTTTCTGGATCGTATTTTGTGCGAATGACAATGAACAGTCTCGGGCATCCATTGCAGACGTGATGCGAGCAAGCAGACTGTGGACAGTGGTTCACCAACTGCCACCGAGAATTGCATAGTTTCCCACGGAATAACAACATTTCATCGTCTTAAATTATGTTATGATGTGTATCTGGCTTATATGTAGCTAACAAGGTTCAGAATGGGGTGAAACTGCCAAAACCAGGCTGACTATGCCCAGTTCACAAACACCTGCACCCAACTTCGAAAAAAATCCCGACCTTGTGAAATAATCCCGACTTATCGGGCCCGACCGGCTAAATCCCGACGTCGGGAGGTCGGGGATCACCCATCCCAGACATATACACTCTTCAAGAGATTAGTCGTCCTACTAGGTCTTCCGCTAGCTCCGCTGCGTCGATCGGAGCGATTGAGACGGATGAAGACGAGGTGACGGCACAGCAGGACGCAAGTGTTCAAGCAAAGAAGGCCCAGGCTCGGTTGCGCCGCGAAACCAATCTCTCTGAGAATTGGCGCCCTGCCTGGATCCCGGAGATTGCTTCTGTAGACGAGGACTGCTTTGCCCCGCCTCCCCGAAGACGTCCAATACTGACTGACCCCCAGTCGAGAAGTTTCCTTCAGACACACCATTCACTGTTGCACTACTTTTTTTGTCTCACTGACAATTCGTGCCTGGCTTGGAATGTGATCTGCGCAGGTGTATCTCGTAGCTGTGGGATGGGACGCTTGATGGTGCCTGGCATGGGGCTCGCCTTTGATGTTTCTGAATTACCACATGACCGTGCTTTGCATAGCGATGCGACGTTATGCTATGCTCTCTGGGTTCTGGAGCCGTGTGTTACCAACAGCTCGTTGTGTGTGTGAGGAAGAAGCCCTGGCTGCGGTTGAGACGAACCTGCAAGAAAGAGATGCTGCACTAGGATTGATGGCAGATCTCTGTGAGGTGTTCCTGACGTTTGGTGATGGTGTGGTGGTGGCCCTTGGCCGCCTCCTCAGCCATGTGTGTGTGTTGGCTTGAGTACTCTCCTAGTTGAATGACTTTTGTGATTACAACTGGATCGGAGCCCCTCGATGTAAGACTACATATGTGATGAAGGTGATTGAACAATTGTCAGTGATGCAGCTATAGTTTGTTGCTCCCTGTAGACTCTACAGTGTAGAGACCGGCCCCTTATCATCTGTGTGATCAAATGTTCAGGACTCCACTGGAGGTGCAATGCTGGGTCATTTGAGCTGACATATATATAAAATTGCCAACCACCCCCTGCATCACCAACACACACCCTGAACACGTGACCAGAGAAAGAAAAATCTGTTCTGCCACCAGCTGCACGTCAAACCATACATATACAGACAGGTGGTCTGTCTGTCTGTTTGCGTGTTGCCTGGTTTGTTGCCTCGGCGCTGCTGGGTCCTAGATCTATCACTATGTAATATATATACAGACAAATCAACATCCCTTCAGCATTGACGGACTGACCCACGCCGTGACAGGCTGACTGCCCACTGTGCTGCACATGGCTTCAC
>JALKAD010000031.1:49186-63477 GCA_024500015.1 Ulva compressa | reverse complement strand
AGTGGAGGAGCCACGAGGAGAGGTGGCCGGACGCCAGCTCATGAACATACGTCTCCGAGACGGCCGGCCCGCCGCATCCACGCGCCCCGGTTAGGTATACATGTGTTACACTGTGATAAATGCACTTGAAGGCCTCACTGCTGGCAGCAGCGCCGAGGGGAAAAGGCAGGAAACAAAACAACCAGAACAAACAAGGTACACATTTGTGGAGCACCTAATAGACAGCATGCAATGGTTGACCCACTTGGTTGTCAGAACGACAGTGTGTGACATGCTTGACATGCCATTGCTTGGAACCTGAATGCTAGCTACTGATAGTACACTTGGCCTGGGTCACCTCTCATCATCAACCTGAGGTGACCCTGGGGTTCATGATATCGCATGAACAATCACACATGAGGCCTCTTGAGTGGTCTAAAGCTCGTGCGAGTTCGGCGGATCGAACACTGCGCTCCGGAGGTCCGAGGTCCGAGTCGACCTGCCTGTCGAAGGAGAGTGGCGTGAACACATAAAATTTTCAATTTCATGCGTCATTGTAACGTACGTTGTAGCTGGCCATATGTGGATGCAGCCACACATCGGCAATGCTGGTGCCGCGAAATATTCTGCAATTCGTCGTGCGTTCTAGATCTGCGGACGCGCGATCTGGCATATGCATGCGCAGTAACCTCATGTCCCCCCCGGGCCCTTGGAGTCCCACGAACCTTGCTCCAGACAGAGCAAACGCGTCAAACGAACAACTACTCAACACTTGCGCCCACTTTTCAATCAGTCAGTTGGTACTATATTCGTGGCATTTGGTGGTCGTGTACCTTTCGTCATGCCCCGCTGCAGCACGACCAATTGCTTGCAAGCCAGTCCTCTCGCTTCAAGTCCTCCAGTGAACGCGGATGTGCCCCGGTGTTGATTCCGCTCCCTCGGCGGCACTGCTAGCGCTGCAGCCAGCGTTGCAGCTGCTGATAGGGCGAATCAGCATGCAGAGCCTTGAGCAGACCTGTACCTTGTTGCTGCGGAGTGCGAACCGCATGCAAAGACGCACAGCAAATATGAATCACACGTTGCCGCAATCTGTACATGTAGAATGAACCAGTTGGATCATCGCTGACTGCTTCGGATACACGGTCCCGGTCGTGGCCATGGCAGCTTTCAGCTCAAGATGAGGAATCATCGCCAGTGCAGGCAGTGACGCGCATCGATGCGCCCCAGCCGCGAACAGCCTCAGATGGGCACCCAAAGCCTGTGAGGGAATCTTGTGATTCAGGCTGCTGAGTCGATGACATGTAACTGGAAACCTTTTTTTCCTGCCCACGCACGGAGCACTGCACATGGCAGTGCCATCGTGCGCAATGTTGCGGTTTATAATTATCTCGGCGCCAGTTGACACGGAAGTGCTTCAGTCACGACTTGGTGGCTCTGCCCCATTTGTGACTGAATCAGTTGCGCCTGCCGGTTGCCGCTTGCAGGCAGATGGCTTGCAACGGCACTATGCGCATGCCATGGCCAGTTTGCTACATGCAGATCACTCGCACACTCTGAAAGCTGAAAGCATGTCGGTGCCTGGACAATCAGTGTAAACAACTGGCATTTATGTAGCTTCAGACCCATGGTCAGCATGCAGCAGTGACATAAGTTTGTCTGAGTGGATGTACATCTCTTGAGCCCTGCGCCAGAATCCCCCTCAGCTTTTGCATCCTGAATTCCCCAGACACCCCATTGCAACTTGAAGGGCACCAGCATGCTTTTGTATGTCCAACGGAATCCTGTGCTTCTGGTGTCTCTTGTTCTCATTTCCTGCTGAAGCTGATATCAGATCATGTTAGCTTGTGGTTCTCTGACCATGGTAGCACACGATTCCAGGTATGCATTGCTAATGCACATATGTGAACAAACAACTTCCAGTTGCTCACTCCCCCCTGCAGCTGCAACACACACCACAGCTTTGTAGCACATTGCTGCATCACGTTGAGCACATTGTTCCCAATGACTGGCATGCAACATGCATGGCTGTGTTGCCCATGCAGCACTCAGTGACCTGTGTTAAACGCAAGGATAACAGGAGATCCGGAGACCCATGGTGCGCAGTCTGGTGGGCGGGTGTGTTGCACTGTGTGTTGCACTGTGTGACAGATCAAGGCCTCAGCAGGGCCTAGGAAACAAAACAGGAAACAAAACAACAAAAACTAACAAACAATCCAAACCAGCAGCCAGCCACCGTCTGGTCTGTATCAACATGATCCACACCAATCGCCAATAGATGCAGCACACACACGCACGCAAACCACAAAGCGAGCGTGGTGTGTCTGTTTGCCTGATGACTGCTCTGTTGCATTGGCGCTGCTGCGGTCCTAGATCTATCACTGTGTATTAAACGCCTTATGTCGCCAGCACGCTGTCCATGCATACGCTATGCACAGGCATTAGCTGCTAGGGACCACGGCGCCCAGCTGGCGACAACCTCAGCAGGCCGGGAGACGCCGTCGCGTGGGCCCCTGGAACTGGCCTGCCGCCATGCGTGGCGACTGTACATACATATATATATATATACATACATGTATAGAGTATATACATATATATATATATATGCTCTTACATCGAGGGGCTCCGAGCCAGTGCACCAAGCGAATGTACAACTAGGTTCTAGACTCACATGCTACTCAGCAGATGCTAGCCGGCCAGGCGATCACCTGGCACGAACTGCGCACCCGTGAGCCGTGCTACCCTGGACATGGTCTTTCTGATCACAAACCCGTTGCCTTTCACTGTCGCCGCACTGAACTCCCGCAAGGAATTCTCAATATATATCGGGAATCACGCCACACTCAAACGGGCATCGGCCACAGCACCCCTGCGAGCAGGGGCGGAAGAACGAACAACATGCCCAACCGCAGCAGGCACAGAAACACCAGATCTAGCACACGAGCCGTCCCCGAACAACCACGCCCGCAACCGAGTCCCAGGAGGCACCCATCGCTGGAGAGCCTGCCGCCATGCGTGGCGACTGTACACAAGGCCCTTGGCCCCGGGCCGCCTTCTGCCATAGGCACTGCCGGCGTCGTGCGCCACTGAGCGCTGGGGTCCGAGCGGTGGCCGGGGACAGGCCGGGGCGAGAGCGCTGCGGCAAGAGCGCTGCGGTGGTCGGGGACAGACCGGGGGGAGGGGGGGGCTAGAGTTTGTGGGTGTGCAGGTGTGCAGTTGTGTCAGCATGGTATGGCTTTTCGCCTGTGCGTGTTGCTGCCTGCCCGCAGGGGTTTGGTTGTATGCCCGCCTGCCCATGCTTTCGTTGTCGGGCTCTTGCGTTGATCTGCGTGCAAAACGATCGAAGATCAATCCACAAGCCCAGGATACAGCAGCTAGGGCAGCACTCAGTGATATGTCATTCAATTTACATTACATGTACATTTACATACACATGTATGTGATGAAGCTGATTGAACAATTGTCAGTGATGCAGCTATAGTTTGTTGCTCCCTGTAGACTCTACAGTGTAGAGAGCTGCGCATGCCCCCTCATCATCTGTGTGTTCAAATGTTCAGGACTCCACTGGAGGTGCAATGCCGGGTCATTTGAGCTGACATATATAAAAAAAGTGCCAACCACCCCCTGCATCACCAACACACACCCTGAACACATGACCAGAGAAATAAAAATCTGTTCTACCACCAGCTGCACGTCAAACCATACATATACAGACAGGTGGTCTGTCTGTCTGTTTGCGTTTTGCCTGGTTTGTTGCCTCGGCGCTGCTGGGTCCTAGATCTATCACTATGTAATATATATACAGACAAATCAACATCCCTTCAGCATTGACGGACTGACCCACGCCGTGACAGGCTGACTGCCCACTGTGCTGCACATGGCTTCACCGTGTCACGGCATTTGTGCTTATCACAACCTCCTCATGCGCCCCCCCGCCCCCCAGGTCGCCCACAGTGTGGCCGATCCGGTTTCAGTTTGGCTGGGCCCGGGTCTCGTACATGTGTGCTGGACCGCGGTCTGGCCGGCGTGCAAGAGTTTCACACACCAATGTGTTACGTTGTGACAGAGCAACGCCCTAGCAGCAATGACAGGCTGACTGCCCCTCACCTGTAATCGAATCGTAGATCTAGGGTCTAGGAGCCCTTCACCTGACTGATGCATGCATTTGGGCACGGGGGCGCATAATGTTTTACTCTGCCGGGGACAAATGCGGCATGTGACATGCCCATACGTCCACAACTATGCATTCGTTTTCGGAGTGTGGCACCGCCTCAGGCTGAGCCACCGCGTCCCGATCAACCTGGCCCCTCCGCCAAATGCTATACATGTATATATTCGTGTCGCTGGCTCGACAGACCACGCGATGGCGAGCTGTGTCCAGACGTCTACCTGGTGACGGCTCGACAGACCATGCAATGGTCTGCGAGCAGGTGGCCAAACTGAACCATATGCGCCATGATACCTTGGATGTTTCCTGTTGCCTGTTGCATAGGTTTGCCTCTCTGCAATTTGCGCTGGAGCAGCGCCACGGTGACTGATCGGGTGGGTCGGTTAGTGTTGAGCGGAACGGCCAGGGTGACATGGTCGTCCTAGACGACGAAAATGTCACTGTGAATGGAAAGAGCTCTTCATCATGAACAGTGGCACCATGAACGGCATGAGCTCTTCCCGTTCAACAAGAGGTTGGCGTTGGATGCTGTCGCCTCGCACGCGGCATTCATGGCGTAAGCCGGTATTGCGGCCCTGGCGACAGGTTGACCGCAGCTTGCGTTGAGTGCTGGAAGCCCTTCAGCTGAGGTCCAGAACTTTGGGATCCACCATGTTTCATTTTCTGCCGTTTGCACTTGAACCCTGCCGGTGCGTGGGTAAGAATGCGGTGCCATTCATCAACCGTACGGGGATGCAATTGCTGGCCATGCAGCTGGTGTGGACCGATCGAGTTCATGCATGGATGCCAGCGTGTTGCAGTGGCATGCACATAGGCGTGGTAGGAGCGAGCGTGTAGATGTAGGCCTCTAATCATGAGGTGGATGGTCATGTTTGCCGCCATATGCATCTGTGCTTGTCCCAGTGCTTTGACATCTCTACGAACGCAATATATTATACTATATAGGAGATGGGGGACGAGAATGTGCCACCAAACGGAGGTGCATCAACGCGCGGAGGGGAAAGTCGCGTTACCACACCAGTTTTTTTTATTTAATAACAGCAAGATTGTCATTGCTGGGTACACCACGGGCCTCGCGTCGTGCAAGCCGGACGTCACGACAGGCACGGGGCTGTTCAGGGCAGATGAGAGTCTTTGGACAGGTTCGGCGGACATCAACAAGAAATTGTGTAGACTACCACACACACTGATTCTCAACCCACAAAAGTTTCAGTGGGAGGCGACTTACATTGATGCGTCGGCAGCGACGGTAAGTGGAGCAGAAAAAGCAGCGATGGTGGAAGCGATAGGCCAAGCTGATACGAGCATGAGACAGCTTCTGGCCACTCAACATGGCCCGTCAACATGCCGGTTGATCACGACAGTCCTAGACAGTCGAACAGCTGTTCGGTCACGCCGTGCATGCATCGCTACCAGCACCACGGCGATCGTGCGCAAGTTGCACTTGTCCCCAAAAATTCACCTATTTCATCCAACAATTGAGCATCTCAATTGAACTGGCTTGGAGATGATGTTTGTGCATGAACCAAGTCACGTCACATATTTGCAGGGGGACTCAAGATCGCATGCGCGACCACCAAGATGTGATGAGACCACCATGCACGGCGTGACCGAACAGTTCCAAACCGCTACGTATGGATAGCACAACAACATGTACATACAATGAACGACTTGCAATGGCTGTCAAACGCTGCGTGTGCTGTGTTACACGGAGATGAACGCAAGAGCCCGGCAGCGAGGGCAACAGCAGTAAAGCAGACAGCCAAAACCCCCCGCGACAGCAGACAACAGTAACAAGCAGCAACTGTCCCGGGAGAAAAGCCACAACGAACCTACACAGCCGACACAACCACACCCACGCATCCACACACACGCACACTCCCGCACCCCACCTGCGTGTGCTGTGTATGCCCGTATTTACCTTTTCACCCGACACCCGAATCTCCCGAAAACAGCCCGACAAATAAAGGTCCGGCATGCCGCGGCACCCGACGCTGCTGTAGACAGCAGACAGTTGGGGTAGCTCAGATCTATCCGATAAGAGAGCCTTAAACAGAGATAGCACATGAATGACAATGCATTATACTTCTTTATATTCGCTCTTGTGAACCGACGGATTGCGCTTCGGCGCATTCTAGCAGTGTCAGTCCGATCTCGTGGCACACGTACCGTACATCCGCGATGAGCCAGTGCACCTTTTGGCAAGACGCAAACTTGCGGGTCCCGAGCGCAGTGGAAGGTTACTTATAGTGCGCTTGACACCGCTGTCTTCAGTCGTGGCCGTGAGGGTGGCGCCAGACACATCTTCCAGCGATCAAAACACAGCAACAGGGTACACTAGACTACACAAAATAGTTTTGGTACGCCTCGCGGATACATACGCGCGAAACAATAGAGACCTTGTGGAGCTGGGTGGCACAGCCCCGTCCGCCTGTCGCGCTCACAGCGGCGACATTTGCAGCGGTCCAGCCCGAGCGGGAATACTTCATAGTCAACACTGATGGCTCTGTTAAGCTGGCTGTAGCTGCCTGCTGTCGTTTCTGACTGCACGGGGGTCGTGAAGGTCATGAAGCACCACATTCATGTAGTCCCCGCAAACACACACACGCATGGAATGGCTCTGCGCTTGCCGGATGTTAAACTTCACATACATGTGTACTTCTGTGTCCATTTGTGTGCTCTTAAGCGCTTTATACACGATTGTTTTATTTGCTCCGATCGCCCGAGTTCAGCAGCTTGCTGCGCATGTCGGGCCGGGCATCGGGCGCAAGTTGTTCTTGTAGTGGCGGACGCTGCCTAAGTGAAACTCTTGGCTTCGATTCAGCACTCTCCGGATGATGTGGCTGTTCCGCGGATTCGATCAGCTGCAAGCTGCTGACCAAGATGCGATTCGTGGCACACTCGCCATGGTGGTTGTGTTGACTCGCTTCTTCCTCCAGCTAGTGCAACGCAACTCGTATCTCGGTGTCATGCCACTCGGCGATTCCGCTCGTGGCCACCTCTATTCACTGCTTCCGAAGATTTCTTCCGCTATACTCCGGCTGCATTTTCACCTCGGAGGAGCAGCTTATGGCCATTAAATTGCAGCCGGAGCGGCGGAAGAAATCGTGGGAAGGAGTGCATAGAGGTGGCCACGCGCGGCCGCGCCGATCGTCATGACACCGTCATAGGAGCTGCGTTGCACAAGCTGGAGGAAGAACCGAGTCAACACGACGATAATTGCGAGCGTAGCACGAACCGCATCTTGATCCGCGGCCGGCAACTGGTCGAGTCCGTTCATAGCCACAAGCGGAACAACAACATCATCCGGAGAGTGTTGAATTGACGCTAAGAGTTGCACCAAGGCCGCGTCTGCCATGTCGACCCAACAAGACCAGAAAAGCTAGAAACAAACACACAGAACCTCACACCTGTTGAGTGTGATCCACTAAAGCGGTGTTTGAGTGGGTCGAGCGCGTGAAACATAGGTTGTACGTTGTTGGCTATGGAGAACTGGAATGGGGAATACGGCGCCCCAGTCATAAGCCATGAGCATCTGACCACAACAACGCACATAAATATGCCCAGGCGCATCCGTGCTAGTGCTGAACTCGCCCGGGATATGGGCAATGAGGTCGGTGCCGTTCGGTCCCAAGCGCTCCGCCGTAACGGAAAGCGAACATGCATGGAAAGATTGACGGCAGATATGTGCCTAGATAAGAGGGTATGACCACTACAAGTGTGGCAGTTGTAATACCCCGCACGTACTACGGCAATTGTAGTACAATTCGCCAGTAGCAGGAATGAGCTGGTACATTTGCGGAGCGCGCATGGGAACATGTAGGGGACAACTTGTTGGGCAGCATGTAACCGGGGCTCGGGACTGAAGCAAGGATGGCACGTCAAGTATTGGGTTTATTGTCGACATGAGTGTGAAACCGCAAGCCTCGGACCATGTGCGTGACCTATAAAAGTCTGCAGACAGGTACCCAACAGGCAGCCCAGCGCACCCGCCCCAACGCCGTCTCCCACAGCACATTCCCCAGGGCTCTCACGAGGCCTACGGTGCATCTGTAGCAGACCTGCTTGAAGCATTCAACGATGCAACAGGGGGGCACTCACTCAGCCCTATGGTACGTCCAGTCCTGTCGCGGACACCATTAACATCCCAAACCAACTTTGGGGTCACTACAGGGCATAAATAGGTACTCTGGGAAGGTCTGCGGGCTGTTTGGGCGATGTGTCGAAACCCCCAAACATCGGGACGTTTTCGGACGAAAATGACGGGTTTGCCCAAACTGCCTCAATATGGCCCCAAACGCACCCCAAAGCACTGTCATCGTTCCCAAACCATGCACAACACCTAAAAAGCACTAATCATCGCGATGCATCGGTCTTGCCTAGACCTACCTTGGTTTCACCTGGTCTCGGCCGTTCGTGGTCGTAGGTAATGACGTGTCATGACTCATGACCGTCATGTACAGGCATGCTCGATGGTGACTGGGCAGCTGTGATGTCGGCTTTGTTTGCACCACGTTCTACCCCTGTGTACTGTCAAGGAGGTAGAAGATACACTGGATGCTGCTGTTTTCACAACTAACACAGGCTCCCGTGACTAGTTTCGGCCGGTGCCCAGGGCCTCATCAGACGGATCATGTGCAGCTCAGCAGTCAACGGCGATCACGAGCGTAGGGCCCCTAATGTAGTCCTCGAGGGTGCAACTGTCTCAACCTGCTTTTTTCCATCACTAGATTGAGAACAACATGAGTCTGGATAAGGGGGCTGACAATGTCCACGTGGCTTGCAGGTGCAAGCAATGCACGCAGCACGCATGCAACGCATGCATGCATGGCCCCATCTTATCCGCGGACACATGCATTCTACCCCTGTGGCCACGTAAATCCATCCAATATTGGAAGGATCTGAGTATAGAAATTGCTTTTTAAAAAAAAAACAAAAAAAAAAAAAAAAAAATCGGGAATCACGCCACACCCAAACGGGCATCGGCCACAGCACCCCTGCGAGCAGGGGCGGAAGAACGAACAACATGCCCAACGCAGCAGGCACAGAAACACCAGATCTAGCACACGAGCCGTCCCCGAACAACCACGCCCGCAACCGAGTCCCAGGAGGCACCCACACTGCACACACTGCCACCGGTTCGTACGCACAGACAGCAGAGACCCGCGCAGCAACGCCAGCCACAAACGCAGCCACCAACCGCGTGCACAGGGCGCGGGCAGCACGGGGGACAGACGCCGGAAGCGCAGCCGACGGGTCCAGAAGGAAAGGCACGAGGCACACAGCCGCAGCCAGGTCGGAGTCCGGGGCCGACGGAAAGGCGTCGCACACCACGGCACGCGCAACCGCATCACCGGCGACGGCGTGCAACAGGTCCACCCGCAAGGAGGCAAGCCCCGTCAATCCTGCCGCGGCGGAAAGGCACGGGCAGGACAGCAGGAGATGCTCAATATGCAACCACCTATGCTCGCGTGGGTCATCCCCGAGCAGGTCGCGATGCTCGTCGTACACGTCACACTGACAGAGGAAGCACGCATGAGGGCGCCGCAGAGTCCCATACGTCACAGCATAGTCACCCGGCAGATGCGACGACCGTAACGCCATGAGGGGATAGACAACGTCGGACGGGGACCGAGTGTACGGCGCAACACCCGTGCCCGGGAGACACAGACCACGCGCTAGAGGGTTGCGAGCAGCAAGCCGCGGCCGGGCGCGCTTCCGCAGGCGACCGCGCAGTGGGCCTGCCGTTGCGCCGGCGCCCGCCACGCCAACTCCGCGTTGCTTGTGTGCCCAAAGCGTGATACCCGCTCGGAGGTCTCCGTTTCCAAGCGCGCCTGCATGGCCAATTGCACCGGACCGCCGGTCCGACGCGCGCGGGCGCACCGGCAAACCGCCCAGGGCGGGCGCCTGGTGGTTCGAGGCAAGGTCGTACGCGGCCGTCGCCCGCCGCAACCAGGCGTCCCGCGTAGGCATGGACGCCCGGACCGCCGCGCCCATGTAGTCCGGCGAAAGCCCCGCCGGGAGACCGGCGAAGAACAAGACAGAAAGAGGGTCATGGCCGCGGAGGGACGCCGCCGCGGCATCCGAGGCGCGATCACGGGCCAGTTGCCGAGCATGTGCGACGCGGCCTTGGTCAGCCGAGCCAAGCAGGTCAAGGTCCGTAAGGAGGACGTCATTCGAAATGCTCCGGTTTTGCTAACTTCCTCGTTAGTTGGACGTTTTAGCGCATATTTCCCCCACAGCCCTTACAATTAAGCAAGTGATATGCAAGGCTCAATGGTTTGGCCAGCATAGTTAAGAGGTGAGAGATGAAGGAGGTAGGCTGTGCATGGCTGACCTGCATGCATCAGTTACCATTCGTGGATGGCTGGAACGGTGGGGGCCATTGCTGCACCACACTTGCATACATGTTTTTTAATTCTGTGTGATAACTGCCCGCTCGCTTAGCTGCTGCCGGCAGACCCAAAGCAGCGATGCAGGCCCCCAACAACTTGAATGAATATGGCATTTTGCAAGGAGCACATGCAGCAGATCAGCGCCTGGCATCTGAGCATGCATGCTACCCAACCCACACGTCATCTGGCTTAGCTTGTGGTTGGCCCATGTTTCCGGCCGTTCAGCGGCCCAAGCGGTGCGAGGCTCTCGCAACTGTGGCAGCAGCTGCACGACAGCCTCGGGCTCTGGCCTGAGCCAGACAGAGCGCTCGACCCCAGCAGTGGCACGATTGCGATCGTGCTGCCCACCATCCAGCCAACAGTCACCCACGCCATCGCCCAGCGACGGTATGACGCACTGCTCGCTGCCAATGACCTCACTACAGCTGCTTGTGAGCGGGCTGCGGCGCGCTTGCGCAGTTGCGCATGCCATGAGTCGGCGATCTGGCTTGACACCCTGCAACAGAGGGTGCTGGGCACAGGGATTCGGGCCAGGAGGGGCAGGGTGAGCCGCAGCGTGAGGAAGATGCACAGGCAGAGGAGCTGGGTGATGCCGAGGTGGCCTCAGGTGTGGTGCTGGAGGCTGACAAAATCGGGGATATCTTGCATGTTCCGCCCAGTGGTGCACTCCGCATTGCGGATGTGTCTGTGATTGGCCCTGTGGCGCAGACTTATCGCAGAGCGGCAGCCCGTGGGGATGGCGCTGCGGCGGCGGTGGGAGATAGGCACAAGGCGGTTGCGTATCGTCGCTATAATCCGCATGCGTACGACTTTGTTGCGTTGTCGCATGAGACATTCGGCAGGTTGAGCAAGGGTGCATTGTTGCATTTGAAGTATCTGGCTGATATTGTGTTGAGTGTGGTATGCAGGACAGGGCGCAGTACATCACCAATGTGAAAAGAGAAGTGAGTGTAGGTTTGTGCAGAGGAAACGCGCTGTTCTTCAGGATGGGCTTGCAGATCATAACTGGTGTGTCTAGAAAGGCAGCCGTGGTGGGCAGAGTCCGCCCGGTTGCTGAGTTGTGAGGTGGTGCGTCGGATGTGCTACTGGCGTGACTAGCGCAAACCGACGCTATAGTGCAAACCGACACATATATGTACACAACCACACAACGTGGGTAGTGCGTTGGATGTGCTACTAGCATGACTAGCACATAACACACACAACGTTGTCTGGTATTGCGTCGGATGTGCTACTGGTGTGACTAGCGCATAACGGCACTCTGTAACCACACACCACGCACGAAGCGAGTGCAACACCGCGCAGTCTTTGTACACGCCACACACAGGCCACAAGTACCACGTGCTGGGAACCACCGCGCCCGGCCAGCGCCAAACGAACAACAGCATCCCAGATGGACATGGGAACGACCCGTCGTCATGCAAGTCCGCGGCCACGTGCGGCGGCCGTAGCCCCTAGCCCCAGGCCAACTACGGCAGGTACCGTAGTCGCTGCCCCCGAGCGCTGCGGTCCGAGCGGACGCCGGGGACAGGCACGGGCGAGAGGTATCGGTGGGAGATCCTTGAGGTGAAGGGGAAGTAGAGGGGGGGGCGGGGGGGGGTGTCGGCCCGTCTAACGGGAGGGGAAAAGATGGAACGCGTACGGGCGGGCTGCAGTGTGTGTTGCGGGTTCAGGGAATATGGCATGGGGGGGGGGGGGGGGGGGGGGGGGGGGGCTATTCGCGATGGCATGGCATCGTTGAACGCCGGCAGGCCGTCTGTGGGGACAGCCAGGCCCACAGCTAGGCCTACAGCTGAAGTGTCCGACAAGCCTGCGCTAGTGTGGAGTGTTGCAGAATCTGCACTGGTGGACAGAATCTTGTTCAACTACTTGACTCACACTGATCATACCATGATTAATTGCCATGTCAGTCAGTGAATCGAGCAGTTTTGTGTTGAACCAAGCTTGACTATCTGAGATATGAAGTGCAGCTGCAGGTGGCTCCGATCGCGACCTGGCGCGGCGACCTGGTGCAGTCTGGGCCGCCTGCTTTGATGGCTCTGTACATGTGCACTCACCATGGCCTCACCAAAGAGTTCATCTCATAGCAAAGCAGCGCCTCGAAACACGTTTGCCATTCACGGAAATATCAGTTCCTGCGGTTCGATTGTGCGGCTATAGCGAGGTGGCTTCAGCTGCTGCTCCAACGCTATCGCGATCGCTATATCGAGCCACAAACTGCGGCCGTTCGATGTCGCCTGTGCACACTGCAAATTCTGCGATGTACGCCCTCCTCAGCAAAAATTGTCATCTATCATCTATCCGTGTTGAGGATGTCACAAGCTTCATCTTCGTCAATCCTCAGTGCTGGATATTGCTCAATGTACAGAGCCAGCCCACTGGCAGCCGACACCGACGGCACGATCATGTTGGGATCCGTGTTGCAACTGACCAAGAGAGCAGCTGCAGGCCAGCGTGCACCTGCAGAAGCCAGTCAAAGAGTCTGGCTAGGCAAACAATACCCACTGCTTTTACATAAATGAAGCAAATTGTTCAATTTACTCTGTCACACACGCGCGGCATCCGCGGCTTGTCGGACTGCCGCGTGACCACGCGTGACGTCGATCGACGTCACGGAACGAGAGGCCGCATGC
The DNA here is from genome assembly GCA_024500015.1 of Ulva compressa. Classification (NCBI taxonomy): domain Eukaryota; kingdom Viridiplantae; phylum Chlorophyta; class Ulvophyceae; order Ulvales; family Ulvaceae; genus Ulva; species Ulva compressa. Next base: position 50,305 of record JALKAD010000031.1, on the reverse strand, counting down.
ATCCGGATCACCAGACATCCGGACATCTGGTCTGCACCTTCCGTCGTTGCATATCAAGGCCATGCCACACGGGGCACGTTTTAGAGGACATTACTCGCTTTTTCGGCGACGCGCGCACGCCCTTGTTGTGGCATGCCCCTAATGCGTCATAACGGCCTCCGGGGCCGGGCCGATTTCGAAGGGGACAACCGCATGCGGTTGTTCGAACAAGGAACTGGATGAGGTTGTGAAAGAACAGGAGCTGCATGCAGCTGCAGGCTGCACACTCCTGGGATACAGAACACATGGTTTGGGATATCCTTCCATGTGCATGCTGTCATGTATACTGAGGCACAAAAAGTATGATGGGATATGCAATGTACAATGTACAGTGTACAAATTGCACAGGATCCTGTACAATCTGGATGCCTCATGGACTGCCATCCGTCCTCCACCACAGAAGGCATACGATCTGCACATGTATCACTAGAGCAATTTCTGCGCAGCAGGAGCAGCAGTGCTACTAGTATGGCACCTGTACACCAATCCAAGAGACGAGCAGTGCACTATGGTGTATCTCAAGATATGGGAGTCCCATGTTTGTATTGGTGTTTTTGGGAAGTTGCAACAGGTATGAAGAGGTGGCATGAGACTCTGGTAATGAATGCAGAGTGTCCAAACCCTGACACACATTTATGCACCTCAATTCAATCATGTCACACGGTGTCACCCAACCAAAAAGTATCACATGGATCAAGAGGCCGCTCCTACAGCCTGTCTCACATGGATCATGAGGCCGCTCCTACAGCCTGTCCCTGACCGGCGTATGACGGGCGACACGTAGGTAAGTAGATTTACATGTACATTCGGATTTACATGTACATTTAGATTAACATGTGCAGCACAACAAGCAGCATAAGGGTGGCTGTGTGTAGACTCTAAGAGGGTGTGCGGTTTCATGTTGTCTGGGGCAGCAGCAGGGGTGGTGCTCCTTACCCTCAGCCAGCACGAAAAAACGCCAACAGCCAGGGAAATACTGAAAAAGAGCAGTCAGACATGCAGCAAGCGTGCACAAGAGCCTCGTATGCTCTGTGCACGTATGCATGGGCCGGCGAAGAACCTGGACCACAGCAGGCAAGA
>JALKAD010000031.1:39085-49086 GCA_024500015.1 Ulva compressa | reverse complement strand
AGGCGTGGCAGGAGCGAGCGTGCAGATGCAGGCCTCTAAGAATGAGGTGGATGGTCATCTGTGCCGCCATATGCATCTGTGCTTGTCCCAGTGCTTTGAAATCTCCACGAAAGCAATAAGAGATGGGGGACGAGAATGTGCCAACGATTTGAGGTGCCTCAACGGGCGGAGGGGAAAGTCGCGTAACCACGCCAGTCTTTTATTTGATAACAGCAAGATTATTATTGCTGGGTATACCACGGGTCTCGCGTCGTGCAAGCCGGACGACACGACAGGGACGGGGCTGTTCAGGGCAGACGAGAGTCTTTGGACAGGTTCGGCGGACATCAACAAGAAATTGTGCAGACTACCACACACACTGATTCTCAACCGACAAAAGTTTCAGTGGGAGGCGACTTACATTGATGCGTCGGCAGCGACGGTAAGTGAAGCAGAAAAAGTAGCGATGGTGGAAGCGATAGACCAAGCTGATACGAGCATATGAGACAGCTTCTGGCCACTCAACATGGCCCGTCAACATGCCCGTTGATCACGACAGTCCTAGACAGTCGAACAGCCTGGAAATAATTAGAAGGTTCTTCTGATCGGGTGCGATCGAAGCTTCAGTAGTTCATACCTATTTCATCGAGTGGCGGCCCCAAACGTGGCCTCAGTGTGCTAGCACACAGATCATGGATGCAGTCAATTCGATTGCGCAATCACTTCGCATCACTTCGAGTGCTGCATAATTCCGCTTCTACCGTTTTGCATGAATTCTTGTGCGGGGCGAGTAGGGAAATGCTGCCAACAGACACGTCTATATGCCCCACTCTGGATGCATGCCCCATTGTGCACGCCGCCAGCTCTCATACACATCATGCCAGGTACACAATGGGTACATCACGTATCCCGTAGTGATCACGGAAATGTCCGAGCACTGCGCAACCGAGTCAGCTGTGGGCTTGTCGTGCTGCTAGAGCATATGGCCTCGGTGCAATTGACCTGTGTTCACACCATTGGTGTGACACCAATGAGACCAGGCCCCCTTGACGCGGACCGGGGGACCTCCACAGGTGTGGAACATATGCACAGGTTTAGCTAACATTCTGTGATGCAAGTGAATTGCAGGCGTACGTCGAGGTCTTTGTGACTTTGGTTTGTTGTGAGATGCAAGTGTGAGTCACAGCAACCATGGCAAGGTCAACAACGAGCGCGTCCATCGTGGCAAAATGTCGCAATACACCATAGAAGATCATCTGTCAGGGTCGGATAACAAGAACTTTTCCATTGGCCAGGCTGCTATGCGACGGTTTATGCAAAGTTGCTGGTGGGATCAATCTATCATGTGCCACCAAGTTCAATTGGATGATGCCATGCAGAGTATGGTGGATCGATCGGCACTAGCAATCCTGCAGGACAGAAGATCTAGATTGGCAGAGAAGGTTCGACCGCCAGACATGGTAGATCAGCTGGTACCAGCAAAAGGCGTTTCCATAAGTTCATGGCGTTGTGCCAAGCAGGAGTTCAGCTTGGTGCGCCAGAACAGTACACTTGTGCAGGTCAGCTGAGAGACCCAAGCTTTGTGCGAACATGCAGCAAGAGATGATGTTGAAAGATAGGATTCATGAACTTCATCTGCCGGTGCTTAGCCTTGAATACTACATCTGTCTTAGGTGCAACGTTGAGGTTTACGATGAACTGGCTTGGAGATGATGTTTGTGCATGAACCAAGTCACCTCACATATTTGCAGTGGGACTCAAGATCGCATGCGCGACCACCAAGATGTGATGAAATGCTCAGTTGATGGATGAAATAGGTAGATTTTTGGGGACAAGTGCAACTTGCGCACGATCGCCGTGGTGCTGGTAGCGATGCATGCACGTGCGGCGTCACCGAACAGTTCCAAACCGCTTCGTATGGATAGCACAACATGTACATACAATGATCATCGAACGACTTGCAATGGCTGTCAAACGCTGCGTGTGCTGTGTATGCGAGTATTTACCTTTTCACCCGACACCCGAATCGCCCGACAAATAAAGGTCCTGCATGCCGCGGCACCCGACGCTGTTGTAGACAGCAGACAGTTGGGGTAGCTCAGATCTATCCGATAAGAGAGCCTTGAACATAGATAGCACATGAATGCCAATGCATTATAATTCTTTAAATTCGCTCTTGTGAACCGACGGATTGCGCTTCGGCGCATTCTAGCCGTGTCAGTCCGATCTCGTGGCACACGTACCGTACATCCGCGACGAGCCAGTGCACCTTTTGGCAAGACGCAAAGTTGCGAGTCTCGAGCGCACTGGAAGGTTACTTATAGTGCGCTTTACACCGCTGTCTTCAGCCGTGGCCGTAAGGGTGGCGCCAGACACATCTTCCAGCGATCAAAACACAGCAACAGGGTACACTAGACTACAAAAATTAGTTTTGGTACGCCTCGCGGATACATACGCGCGAAACAATAGAGACGGGACCTTGTGGACCTGGGTGGCACAGCCCCGTCCGCACGACATCGCGCTCACAGCGGCGACATCTGCAGCGGTCCAGCCCGAGCGGGAATACTTCATAGTCAACACTGATGGCTCTGTTAAGCTGGCTATAGCTGCCTGCTGTCGTTTCTGACTGCACGGGGGTCGTGAAGGTCATGAAGCACCACATTCATGTAGTCCCCGCAAACACACACACGTATGGAATGGCTCTGCGCTTGCCGAATGTTAAACTTCACATACATGTGTACTTCTGTGTTCATTTGTGTGCTCTCAAGCGCTTTCTGCACGATTGTTTTATTTTCTCCGATCGCCCGAGTTCAGCAGCTTGCTGCGCATGCCGGCCCGGGCATCGGGCGCAAGTGGTTCTTGTAGTGGCGGACGCTGCCTTAGTGAAGCTCTTGGCTTCAATTCAGCACTCTCCGGATGATGTGGCTGTTCCGCTGGTTGCTGTTGTCGGATTCGATCAGCTGCAAGCTGCTGACCAAGATACGATTCGTGGTACACTCGCCATGGTGGTTGTGTTGACTCGCTTCTTCCTCCAGCTAGTGCAACGCAACTCGTATGACGGTGTCATGCCACTCGGCGAGTCCGCTCGTAGCCACCTCTATTCACTGCTTCCGAAGATTTCTTCTGCTATACTCCGGCTACATTTTCACCTTTTCGGAGGAGCAGCTCATGGCCATTAAAATGCAGCCGGAGCAGCGGAAGAAATCGTGGGAAGGAGTGCATAGAGGTGGCCACGCGCGGCCGCGCCGATCGTCATGACACCGTCATAGGAGTCGCGTTGCACAAGATGGAGGAAGAACCGAGTCAACACGACGATCATTGCGAGCGTAGCACGAACCGCATCTTGATCCGCGGCCGGCAACTGGTCGAGTCCGTTCATAGCCACAAGCGGAACAACAGCATCATCCGGAGAGTGTTGAATTGACGCTAAGAGCTGCACCAAGGCCGCGTCTGCCATATTGACCCAACAAGACCAGGAAAGCTAGAAACAAACACACAGAACTTGACACCTGTTGAGTGTGATCCACTAAAGTGGTGTTTGAGTGGGTTGAGCGCGTGAAATATAGGATGTACGTTGTTGGCTGTGGAGAAATGGAATGGGGAATACGGCGCCCCAGTCATAAGCCATGAGCATCTGACCACATGCTTTGTTGCAACAACGCACATAAGTATGCCCAGGCCCATCCCTGCTAGTGCTGAACTCGCCCGGAATAAGGGCAATGAGGTCGGTGCCGTTCTGTCCCAGGCGCTCCGCCGTAACGGAAAGGGAACATGCATGGAAAGAATGACGGCAGATATGGGCCTAGATCAGAGGGTATGACCACTACAAGTGTGGCAGTTGTAATACCCCGCACGTACTACGGCAGTTGTAGTACAATTCGCCAGTAGTGGGAATGAGCTGGTACATTTGCGGAGCGCGCATGGGAGCATGTAGGGGACAACTTGTTGGGCAGCATGTAACCGGGGCTCGGGACTGAAGCAAGGATGGCACGTCAAGTATGTGGCAGAGAGTTGGGTTTACTGTCGACATGAGTGTGAAACCGCAAGCCTCGGACCATGTGCGTGACCTATGAAAGTCTGCAGACAGGTACCCAACAGGCAGCCCCGCCAGCGCACCGGTGCCCGCCCCAACGCCGTCTCCCACAGCACATTCCCCAGGGCTCTCACGAGGCCTACGGTGCATCTGTAGCAGACCTGCTTGAAGCATTCAACGATGCAACTGAGCGGGGCAGCGATGGTGACATCACACGTGCATTCGACGCCCTCATCGATCTCCCAGATAAGGTGCTGTCAAATTTTGGTGGCCAAGGCGCGTCTCAATTGCAAGGGCTGCGCAAGGGCCTGAAGGTCCTGCGGGACGGCGGTGAGCCTCATGTCCCCGACCGCGCCAGCCAGCAGGCACGACCTGGCCGCGATCAGCAGCAGAACCTTGCAGACTCTGTCCACCCGGCGCTGCAACATGGCAGCGTCAGGAAGGGAGTCGCCCGTCTGGAGGCACTGCGACTGGCAGAATTCTGTCCGGACGTGCTTGCTGAACTGTAGCGGCTGCACGGCGAAGAAACCATCGCACCCGAGATCCAGCCAACAGCACCTGCACCCACCGTCAATGAGGACACCATGCACCAAATTATGCGGCATGTCCCCAGATGCTCCGCGACCGGGCTCTCCGGGTGGACGTGAAAGAACGTCCGCGCCGTGGGGTTGGCGTCCCATGCAGCGCGCACCCAGATGGTGGGCGTGGGAGTCCAGGGCGCCGCCCAGAGCGTCAGCCATGCAGTCCGCGTGGCTGCTGCAGCAGACCCCGCGTCTGTCGTGATCCAGCTGGATTGGGCGATTGCGTTCAACAGCGTCCGCCGTGCCACCCTTCTTCCCGCCGTGCAGGAGCGGGCACCCGCGTTGCTGCGGTATGCACAGTATGTCAACAGGCTCCCTGCGGAACTGCATGTCCACGGTGCCCCTGCGGGCACGGCTCCGATGGAGTCGCAGTGCGGGGTGAGTCAAGGCGACCGCGTCAGTGGCCAGCTGTTCGGGTTCGCGCTGCAGCCGGCACTCCAGGACACGCAGCAAGAGCAGCAGCAGCTCTTCGACGAGAACAGAGCCAGCCTGGTCGCATTTCACAACGACTGCACGATCTGCGGCAGCCCAGCCACCGCCATGCGCGCCTTCAGAACCCTCGTCGCAGCCGCTGCCCCGTCTGGCCTTCACCCACAGCTCCCCAAGTGCGTCGCGTATTCTGCGGACTCGGCAGTAGCAGCCGCCGTTGCAGAGGAGCTTGGGATCGCGCATGCAGAGGCAGGCGTTGTCGTGACCGGCACCCCCATCGGCACGCCGCAATTGCTGTGAGCGCATGTGCAGAAGTTCGCTGACAAGGTGTGCAAGCTCATCGACACGCTCATGTCCCTCCCCCTCCCAGCGAAGGACGAGTTTCTTGTACTCACGATGTCATTGGAGCGGCGCATGATGTACTTCGCACGGGTGCTGGAGTGGGAGCTCATCTCCGAGCACATCAAGCGGACAGAGGCAGCTACGGTTAGCGGCAGTACGGCGACTCATGCGACTGCAGCCGGGGCCCGGAGAGGGGACAGCTGATCAGATGGTGCTACCAAGCAGGCTGTGGGGTCTTGGCCTGCTCAGGACGGCGCCGGAGGTCAGCACTGCCGCCTACATCGCGGCGGCGGCCCTGTGTGAACTGACATTTGGGGAGGATGGCCCCCCATGTTTCCGGTCGTCCAGCGGCCCAAGCGGTGCGAGGCTCTCGCAGCTGTGGCAGCAGCTGCACGACAGCCTCTGTCTCTGGCCTGAGCCAGACAGAGCGCTCGATACCACCAGTGACCGGTTGCGATCGTGCTGACCACCATTTAACCGACAGTCACCCACGCCATCGCCCAGCGGCGGTATGACGCACTGCTCGCTGCCAATGACCTCACCACAGCTGCTTGTAAGCGGGCTGCGGCGCGCTCGCGCAGTTGCGCATACCGTGAGTCGGCGATCTGGCTTGACACCCTGCAACAGAGGGTGCTGGGCACAGGGATTCGGGCCAGGAGGGGCAGGGTGAGCCGCAGCGCGGGGAACATGCATATGCACAGGCAGAGGAGCTGGGTGATGCCGAGATGGCCTCAGGTGTGGTGCCGGAGGCTGACAAAATCGGGGATATCTTGTATGTTCCGCCCAGCGGTGAACTCCGCATTGCGGATGTGTCTGTGATTGACCCTGTGGAGCAGACGAATCGCAGAGCGGCAGCCCGTGGGGATGGCGCTGCGGTGGGAGATAGGCACAAGGCGGTTGCGTATCGTCGCTATAATCCGCATGCGCACGACTTTGTTGCGTTGTCGCATGAGACATTCGGCAGGTTGAGCAAGGGTGTATTGTTGCATTTGAAGTATCTGGCTGATATTGTGTGGTATGCAGGACAGGGCGCAGTACATCACCAATGTGAAAAGAGAAGTGAGTGTAGGTTTGTGCAGAGGAAACGCGCTGTTCTTCAGGATGGGCTTGCAGATCATAACTGGTGTGTCTAGAAAGGCAGCTGTGGTGGGCAGAGTCCGCCCGGTTGCTGAGTTGTGAGCTCGAGGTGGTGCTCGAGGTGTGAGCTCGAGGTGGTGCTCGAGGTGGTGGTGCTCGAGGTGGTGCGTCGGATGTGCTACTGGCGTGACTAGCGCAAACCGACGCTATGTAACCACACACCAGGGAGCACGAAGCGAGTGCAACACCGCGCAGTCTTTGTACACGCCACACGCAGGCCAAAAGTACCTCGTGCTGGGAACCGCCGCGCCCGGCCAGCGCCAAACGAACAACGTTGTTGACAGCATCCCGGATGGACACGGGAACGACCCGCCGTCATGCAAGTCCGCGGCCACGTGCGGCGGCCGTAGCCCCTAGCCCCAGGCCAACTACGGCAGGTACCGTAGTCGCTGCCCCCGAGCGCTGCGGTCCGAGCGGACGCCGGGGACAGGCACGGGCGAGAGGTATCGGTGGGAGATCCTTGAGGTGAAGGGGAAGTAGAGGGAGTGGGGGGCCGTAGAGGGGAGGTGTCAGGCGCCGTCGTCACGGGAGGGGAAAGATGGAGACGCGTACGGGCGGCCTGCAGGGTGTCGTGCGTTGAGGGTTCAGGGAATATGGCCTGGGGGGGGGGGGGGGAGGGGGGGGGGGGGGGCTATTCGCGGATGGCATGGCATCGTTGAACGCCGGCAGGCCGTCTGTGGGGACAGCCAGGCCCACAGCTAGGCCTACAGCTGAAGTGTCCGACAAGCCTGCGCTAGTGTGGAGTGTTGCAGAATCTGCACTGGTGGACAGAATCTTGTTCAACTACTTGACTCACACTGATCATACCATGATTAATTGCCATGTCAGTCAGTGAATCGAGCAGTTTTGTGTTGAACCAAGCTTGACTATCTGAGATATGAAGTGCAGCTGCAGGTGGCTCCGATCGCGACCTGGCGCGGCGACCTGGTGCAGTCTGGGCCGCCTGCTTTGATGGCTCTGTACATGTGCACTCACCATGGCCTCACCAAAGAGTTCATCTCATAGCAAAGCAGCGCCTCGAAACACGTTTGCCATTCACGGAAATATCAGTTCCTGCGGTTCGATTGTGCGGCTATAGCGAGGTGGCTTCAGCTGCTGCTCCAACGCTATCGCGATCGCTATATCGAGCCACAAACTGCGGCCGTTCGATGTCGCCTGTGCACACTGCAAATTCTGCGATGTACGCCCTCCTCAGCAAAAATTGTCATCTATCATCTATCCGTGTTGAGGATGTCACAAGCTTCATCTTCGTCAATCCTCAGTGCTGGATATTGCTCAATGTACAGAGCCAGCCCACTGGCAGCCGACACCGACGGCACGATCATGTTGGGATCCGTGTTGCAACTGACCAAGAGAGCAGCTGCAGGCCAGCGTGCACCTGCAGAAGCCAGTCAAAGAGTCTGGCTAGGCAAACAATACCCACTGCTTTTACATAAATGAAGCAAATTGTTCAATTTACTCTGTCACACACGCGCGGCATCCGCGGCTTGTCGGACTGCCGCGTGACCACGCGTGACGTCGATCGACGTCACGGAACGAGAGGCCGCATGCATCCGGATCACCAGACATCCGGACATCTGGTCTGCACCTTCCGTCGTTGCATATCAAGGCCATGCCACACGGGGCACGTTTTAGAGGACATTACTCGCTTTTTCGGCGACGCGCGCACGCCCTTGTTGTGGCATGCCCCTAATGCGTCATAACGGCCTCCGGGGCCGGGCCGATTTCGAAGGGGACAACCGCATGCGGTTGTTCGAACAAGGAACTGGATGAGGTTGTGAAAGAACAGGAGCTGCATGCAGCTGCAGGCTGCACACTCCTGGGATACAGAACACATGGTTTGGGATATCCTTCCATGTGCATGCTGTCATGTATACTGAGGCACAAAAAGTATGATGGGATATGCAATGTACAATGTACAGTGTACAAATTGCACAGGATCCTGTACAATCTGGATGCCTCATGGACTGCCATCCGTCCTCCACCACAGAAGGCATACGATCTGCACATGTATCACTAGAGCAATTTCTGCGCAGCAGGAGCAGCAGTGCTACTAGTATGGCACCTGTACACCAATCCAAGAGACGAGCAGTGCACTATGGTGTATCTCAAGATATGGGAGTCCCATGTTTGTATTGGTGTTTTTGGGAAGTTGCAACAGGTATGAAGAGGTGGCATGAGACTCTGGTAATGAATGCAGAGTGTCCAAACCCTGACACACATTTATGCACCTCAATTCAATCATGTCACACGGTGTCACCCAACCAAAAAGTATCACATGGATCAAGAGGCCGCTCCTACAGCCTGTCTCACATGGATCATGAGGCCGCTCCTACAGCCTGTCCCTGACCGGCGTATGACGGGCGACACGTAGGTAAGTAGATTTACATGTACATTCGGATTTACATGTACATTTAGATTAACATGTGCAGCACAACAAGCAGCATAAGGGTGGCTGTGTGTAGACTCTAAGAGGGTGTGCGGTTTCATGTTGTCTGGGGCAGCAGCAGGGGTGGTGCTCCTTACCCTCAGCCAGCACGAAAAAACGCCAACAGCCAGGGAAATACTGAAAAAGAGCAGTCAGACATGCAGCAAGCGTGCACAAGAGCCTCGTATGCTCTGTGCACGTATGCATGGGCCGGCGAAGAACCTGGACCACAGCAGGCAAGATCCGTCAACCCCACTGAACTGCCACACACCGCCACCACTACCACTGATAGTGGCACACACCGTGTCTGAGCGGCCTTGGGACTTGTGATGCTTTGTCTGTTTGCCTGTTGACTGCTGGGTTTGCCTCGGCGCTGCTGGGTCCTAGATCTATCACAGTGTAACACACACCACCACTACACCACGCCAATGCCATGCACTGTACTCCACATATATGCTCCCAGCCACGTTACACCGTGCACAAGTACCCACCATCAGGCTCGACGCGCTTGTGTAGCTATAGCACAGCGTCTACGCCGAATTGCTGTGTAGCTATAGCTATAGGTGTGTTTGTAAAGGGATCGCTTGCTGCTGCACCGCGGTGCAGCCTTGGTTGTCACTGCGCTGCCAGTTCAGGGCAGAGCCGTTGCTGTCATGACAACTAGTCCACTGCAGTGTATATGTACTGGCAGTTTACGGCTGTCAGTGTATTGGCGGTTCGCGGCGGTGCGCCGTGCTTAACGTTGCGCTGCTTGTGATTTTCGTTGTGCTGCAGGGCTTCCCTAGGCCTCGAGCTCTGCGCCACTGGGCCTGCACATGTCTACGGGGCTCGTGCTGCTGCCGGGCCTGGCTGCCCACAGTGACGTGCCATCCCGGAGCAACGGAATTGTTGATAACACGCTCGAGGCATTTGCTCCAGCATGCCAAGGCATTCCGGGCGCCCAGTCCAGCATGACGCCAGTACCCTGTCCGGTGTACTCGCGGTAAGGTCCCGAGTACTGGATCACACATTAAAGGCCTGGCTGTCCCCACTGACGTGCCATCCCGGACAGGCCGCCCCGCATGGCATTTCT
>JALKAD010000031.1:18518-38985 GCA_024500015.1 Ulva compressa | reverse complement strand
ACACGGGGCACGTTTTAGAGGACATTACTCGCTTTTTCGGCGACGCGCGCACGCCCTTGTTGTGGCATGCCCCTAATGCGTCATAACGGCCTCCGGGGCCGGGCCGATTTCGAAGGGGACAACCGCATGCGGTTGTTCGAACAAGGAACTGGATGAGGTTGTGAAAGAACAGGAGCTGCATGCAGCTGCAGGCTGCACACTCCTGGGATACAGAACACATGGTTTGGGATATCCTTCCATGTGCATGCTGTCATGTATACTGAGGCACAAAAAGTATGATGGGATATGCAATGTACAATGTACAGTGTACAAATTGCACAGGATCCTGTACAATCTGGATGCCTCATGGACTGCCATCCGTCCTCCACCACAGAAGGCATACGATCTGCACATGTATCACTAGAGCAATTTCTGCGCAGCAGGAGCAGCAGTGCTACTAGTATGGCACCTGTACACCAATCCAAGAGACGAGCAGTGCACTATGGTGTATCTCAAGATATGGGAGTCCCATGTTTGTATTGGTGTTTTTGGGAAGTTGCAACAGGTATGAAGAGGTGGCATGAGACTCTGGTAATGAATGCAGAGTGTCCAAACCCTGACACACATTTATGCACCTCAATTCAATCATGTCACACGGTGTCACCCAACCAAAAAGTATCACATGGATCAAGAGGCCGCTCCTACAGCCTGTCTCACATGGATCATGAGGCCGCTCCTACAGCCTGTCCCTGACCGGCGTATGACGGGCGACACGTAGGTAAGTAGATTTACATGTACATTCGGATTTACATGTACATTTAGATTAACATGTGCAGCACAACAAGCAGCATAAGGGTGGCTGTGTGTAGACTCTAAGAGGGTGTGCGGTTTCATGTTGTCTGGGGCAGCAGCAGGGGTGGTGCTCCTTACCCTCAGCCAGCACGAAAAAACGCCAACAGCCAGGGAAATACTGAAAAAGAGCAGTCAGACATGCAGCAAGCGTGCACAAGAGCCTCGTATGCTCTGTGCACGTATGCATGGGCCGGCGAAGAACCTGGACCACAGCAGGCAAGATCCGTCAACCCCACTGAACTGCCACACACCGCCACCACTACCACTGATAGTGGCACACACCGTGTCTGAGCGGCCTTGGGACTTGTGATGCTTTGTCTGTTTGCCTGTTGACTGCTGGGTTTGCCTCGGCGCTGCTGGGTCCTAGATCTATCACAGTGTAACACACACCACCACTACACCACGCCAATGCCATGCACTGTACTCCACATATATGCTCCCAGCCACGTTACACCGTGCACAAGTACCCACCATCAGGCTCGACGCGCTTGTGTAGCTATAGCACAGCGTCTACGCCGAATTGCTGTGTAGCTATAGCTATAGGTGTGTTTGTAAAGGGATCGCTTGCTGCTGCACCGCGGTGCAGCCTTGGTTGTCACTGCGCTGCCAGTTCAGGGCAGAGCCGTTGCTGTCATGACAACTAGTCCACTGCAGTGTATATGTACTGGCAGTTTACTGTTGTCAGTGTAATGGCGTTTCGCGGCGGTGCGCCGTGCTGAACGTTGCGCTGCTTGTGATTTTCGTTGTGCTGCAGGGCTTCCCTAGGCCTCGAGCTCTGCGCCACTGGGGCTGCACATGTCTACGGGGCTCGTGCTGCTGCCGGGCCTGGCTGCCCACAGTGACGTGCCATCCCGGAGCAACGGAATTGTTGATAACACGCTCGAGGCATTTGCTCCAGCATGCCAAGGCATTCCGGGCGCCCAGTCCAGCATGACGTCAGTACCCTGTCCGGTGTACTCGCGGTAAGGTCCCGAGTACTGGATCACACATTAAAGGCCTGGCTGTCCCAACTGACGTGCCATCCCGGACAGGCCGCCCCGCATGGCATTTCTCCCTCATTCCCCGGCACGTACCGCAGCCTGCCCGTCCCACATGCCCCCGAACGTGTTAACAACCCCCCCCCCCCCCCCCCCCCCCCCGCGCTCCGCCTCGAGATGTCTCGCCACGGCTTGTCCCCGGCCGCCGCTCAGATCCCAGCGCTCGGTGCCAGTGAATAGCTGCAGGTGGGCTGGCACTACTAGTAGTACGTAGTATACGGGCTGCCACGCGTGGTTGCGGACCTGCGCGACGGCGTATGACCCGAGTCGTTCCCGCGTGCATCCGGCCTGCTGTAGTTGTCTTGGCGCCGGCGCCACGATTCCCAGCCGGCTGGGCGCCGTGGTCCCCAACACGGCCTGTGAGTCACGGCCCGGGACCTGGTGCCTGTGCGTGGCATGTACATAGACTGCGCGGAGCCGCGCTTCCTCCGTGCGTAGTGTGTGCGCTGCTATTTCTGCTCCGGATGGGTGCGTATCATGATGGTGCGGATGGCGGCTGTGTTGTTTGCAATGGTGTGTTTGGTTTGATTGTTTTGTTCCCTGCCTTGTTCCTTTGGCGCCGCGGCTCCCCCGACGTGAGAGCCTCGAGGCCTTGATCTATCACAGTGCAAAGCATGGCTATCCGGTGATACACATCCGGCAGGCGGATCAGCCGTATCTGATAGATCTGTAGCTAGACCGCCCGGGCGCACCCTAGACTGTGAGCAGCTGCGGGTGCATGCATATGTACATGCGCAGCGGCGCGTACGCACGTGCAATTCGACATCATGATGGGCGGTGGCGTATAAGGCGTATACAGGTGTGTACTAGTAGGAGTGGATTGGCGTTCCTTGCGAGGCGGCCCGTTCGATAGCTCAAGTGCCGTTCGTCACGAACAGGCTTGCAAGCAGTCGAGCACAGAAGCTCGACCTTGACCTGGATCATCATATATGGCCACGCGGGATCCCGCGGAAGGCCTGTACATCGCATGCATGCATGTCATGCATTCAGCTTTCATAACAAGTCTTACCACGCATGGCCACGCGTGGCCACGCGTGGCCACGTGAGGCTGTGCGGCCGGCATGCATGTCGGACCTCGGCTTTGGCCAAATTTGGCCAAATTTGGCGACCATGCGGTCAAGACACGTGATTTTGGCGGAAGGCGAGAGATTTCCTGCACCGATGTGAATTGCGCAATGCGTGTTGCCTTGAGTGCTTGGGGCCAATGAGGGGCACCGTTCGCCACGTGGACCGAGCATTGCAATTATTCTGGCGAAGCTTTGACTTTGGAGGCGAAGTTACCTGCATGGATATTGGCAAAAGGGGCAATCTTGTGAGCAAGCGTACGCCCGTCCGGAGCTGCAGACGAGGCCGTGCCGCGAGTCGTTCGCGCGCCTCATCTACGCTATCATGTAAGCATGCTACAGAATCTGCTGAACCGCTTTCAGCGCTCTCGCGCAAGTTTGCCGTATCCCATGTGCGCAAGTGAATTCGCACGATCACGGCAGCGGGGCGCAAGCAACCACAAAAACCAGCACCCAAACACTCCACAATCAAACTGGCAGGCGCTGACTGAAGCCTGTGATTTTCACCCAGCGTACATGTGTTTTGACTCGAACATGCCAGCCTCGGGGCCAGTACATGCCTAGGAGTTGTATGTAGCGCTGAAACGGGGTAGCACGTCTGAACTGCATCATGCGACCTTGAGCAAGAAGCGTGTAGCTTTCGACTGAGTGGTGTATTTCTGTGCTGCCTGGCGACTTAGACGTCCGCTGCCGTTGCACAGGATTGGAATCGACGAAGTCTTTGGACGTGTACCGCGCTGCACTGCACAGGCAGCCTTCCATGAATGATGGCCGGCATATTGGCGCATTCCGCAGGCATTTTGTCATAACGCTGGGTGTGGCGACATCAGTGCTTCAGAAATGTGCCGCCCAGCCCGGGCATCCGCGATCCACTATCAATCTGGTGCGAGTCATGAATACCTGACAGCTAGATGTTATGATCCGATGGCATGCCTGCAGTGATGCCTTGTGTCGCAGTGTGCGAATGTGTGGCGCGACGGAACACTGGTCAGCGGCGTTGTGCGCGGTAAGACAGGGCTTGCGTCAAGCAACGCCCCTGCAGCATTCCATTATTACATTGTCTGAATGTACATGAGTGCCAAATTGGTGTGTACTGTGTGGCGTTGAACGAGCCTATCGCGCGACGCGATTCTTACCGCTCGCGCCTGGGCCAGTGCCGTCTTCAAACAAGCACAGATGTGCAAATGACATGCAGGAACTGGGAATTGACTCATTGCCTGGCCGCGGTCTGGCCAATGCCTTGAATGATTCTGCGGGCGTCCACAGTCAGTCTCCAGCAGCAGCAAGCGTTCCGTCCATGGACATTATTAAATTGAGAATAGCACCCGCAAATATAACAGTAGTAAATACTGCTAAAGAGCTGCAGGATGCGCTGCTCGTCAACGAAGCCAGGGACGTGGTGATTCAGTCCCACCTGGACCTGACAGGCCTTGTTAGGGCCGACAGTCCTATTTTTGACGTGAAGATCGACATCGCAGAGCACCCAACCAATTCTTCTCTCCTATATGCCACGGCATTGCGGTCGATGCGGGTGCGCTCGGCTGCCTGCTTGATGTGCTGCTGTATGTTGCTACTGATGCAGCTGAGCATGCCCACAATCTCGTCAATGTAGAAGAGGCGAACGACAGAATCCCGCAAACTGAGCTTGCTGGACCAGTCCAAACTATTGCTATGAACGCATCCCGTCGCAGATGAGAAGGTGTTTTTGCACCAGCCTTGGTTCAGCCTCGTGTTGGCACGTGTGATGCCTCCGGTGCAACCACAAGTCAGATATTGTGACACACTCCTATGAACGAGCGATAGGAGACATTGTGACACACTCATGAACGATGTGACACACTCCTATGTCTATTGCTCACGTGCCCGTGCCCTGTCCATGACATGTGAAGGCCAACACTGGCGATTACTGAACCGTTCAGTAACTGTGCAACCCGGCTGCAGCACATCTGCATGCATCGTGGTACTCCAACCATGCTTTTTTGTGTCTACACACAGTTTGCATGGCAAGAGTGGCTCTGCTGGTGCAAAGCCTGAGCCCCGGAACCGGAGGCGATGAATCAGGCGCGTGCCCAGATGCAGCCAAAACAGCCAGTACCCAATCCACGCAGCTGGTAGCCATCTCTCTTAAAGCCACATAAGCAATTCTATGCTCATGTGCCATAGCAGGGTCGCATGTACGCGCATGTAGACAACATGCAACAGGCAGTGGCGCAACACTCAGGCAGTGCGATCAAACATGGCACTGGCGCCTCGTGAGGCAACCTGTTGAACTAGTGCAATACTCTCCGCACCTAACTAGTGCCATACTGTCCGCCCCCCGGCCAGCCCCCGACCGAGTTGCACCATCGTGACGGGCTTCCGCCGTACTGCAGCACTCACCTCCGTCTGACCAACCCAGGATTGCTGAATGCTTTGGCTTGGCTGCAGGGCAACTGCAGCTCGCCGGACGCCGCCGCGGCGCTGTCCATCTCGCCGGAGGGGCTGCTGCCCCTGAAGCCGCGGCAGTGCATGCTGTTGCTGCCAGACACGCTGCTCACCGTCACGCAGGGCGCCGTGTGGGTGGACAACGTGTACCTGAAGCTGCAGCGCTCCGTCTGGCAGGCGGAGGCCGCATTCATCCGCGCCGGCCTGGCACCGGACAGGGAGCACGGAGCGTTTGGCGGCCTGAAGGATAGCAAAACGTTCATCACCAATGTCACCTTCCAGGCAGAGCTCGGCCGCAGCATCCAAGGCGTGACCACTGGCCAGGAGGAACTGCAGGTCTACATCGAAGGTGCTCGCGACCCCCACAGCGGGCTGTATGCTGCGTGCTGTGTGCTGAGGTCCCCGCTGCGCATGCGCATGCATGTTGCGCTCTGCCTGGCACAACTGCAGGTGTCCTTGCCGGCCGCGTTAGTGTAGCGCAGTCGCCAGCTGTCGAGCAGACACTCTGTGACCGCGCTTCTGGTAGGAACCGGAGCAGGTGGGTGTGTGAGAACAGCAACTCTGTGCGTGGCGGTGTCTGCACAGCACATTTGATGCTCTGTATCCGTGATAGGCATGTGCATTCCGGATTGTGGTGCCATACTCGAGCCCGTGTTGCGTCAGTGAGAGACCCAATCGCGCTGGTAAGCAGCTCATATTCCTGATCAGCACCTCATATCCCTGAAAAATAGGACTGTCCCCGCAAAAGGGCCTCATGTGGCAAGCGCTTGAGCAGTGGGCGGCCGTCGTAGCGTGCCTGCATACAGCATCCTCACGGGCAAGTGGCCTGCAGACTGCATCTTCACGGACTGGGAGGGGGTGAAATCGCCGATCGTGGCGGCCAGGCGCGGCATGGTCAATGTCGTAAACACCGTCTTCCGGAACTTCTGGCTTCACGCGCCGGTCGTCGACGTGTCGTACGGCGGCGTCGTTCGCTTTGAAGGCGCCCGCTTCGCCGGGGTCACGCTGCCATTCCGCCACGGCAACGTGGTTGCTACTGGCATCAGCGATTACACAGACATCCCGTCAGAGTTCGGCGAAGTGATGTACCTGCCGTCGGACGATTACGAGTTTGATGTGGAGTTACAGTACGTGCCTCCGGAGGAGCGGGGGCCGTTTGGGGCCGAGTATGAGATCGAAGAGGCGGAGATGAGCGACTGCGTCTACATCCGGCAGGCCGACCTCATGCCGGGCTGCCCGGAGGAGGCGCGCGCTGCGCATGCTGCGCTGCTGGCGCGCGGCGCGGCACACGCCGGCAGCGACTTTTTTGCTGCGGACGATCCGGCGCCGAGCAATGACGGCCTTCCATTCCTGGATGACAGGTTCAACATGACAGCGCTGTATCAAAGGCTTGTATCGGAGCACTCGCCATGGTTTGCTTTGACCCGGGAGGTGCGCGCCCGCTCCGCCGTTCTCGATCACTCCACTGTACGGTTTTCGAGCGTTTCGCCATGTTGTACAGTTTTCATTTTCCGGGTACATGCATCACGCTGCGCGCCCTCTGTTGGGTCCTTGCTCCCTGTTGCTTCCTTGCTGCTCCCGGCTGCATGGAACCGGAGGCGTGCAGCACACGGCACGCAGCACGCAGAGCCACTCGTTCGTGTGCAGACCCTGGGGGAGCCCCCTCCTCCTCCTGCGGGATGGCCTGACTTTGAGTCCAACATCCCACCGGTGCCTGTACGGCCACCGCCACTGCAGCCGCGGCTCTGGGCCGATTTTACGCCCGTGGCTGCAGCGCCTCCAGCCGGCATGGAGCCGCCGCATGTCGAGCGCCAGAGCCCCCTGGGGGTGGGGCTCCCGGCCGCGGTTGCCGCAGTCGCGCTGCTCGCGGTGGTGGTGGGGGTGTGGGCGCGGCTGCGGTGGGGGCGCAAGCGGCGCGCGCGAGAGGCCGATGCTGCAAAGGCGGCTGGGGCTTCCCGCAGCCGAAGCGCGCGCAACCCGAGCAGTAGCGGCCGGAGCGAGCTTTCCATCGTGCAGAGCCGGAAGGTGGAAGTGCCCGAGACGACACAGATCCTGATCTTAACGGTGCGCCTGCCGCGGCCGTGTGTTCACGTTCAACCCTTTGTTTTCACAATTCATGCTTCTGTGCCTCCCCTGCAGCGGTTGTGCACTGCGTTGCATGAGGCCGGGCGCTGTCTGGAGACTCCGCCGGACAGTGGCCGAAAGTGCACAACAGTGGTCATGGCTAGACACCATGCATGGTGGTGGGAATTGCCCGTGCATGGTGGTGGTGGTGGTGTCAGTCGTAGAGGTTCAGATCCAGAGTCACGGTGTGACCTCAGCACGATGTGCACACATGTGTCCCCTCGACGGCTCGGCCACAAGTTCTAAAGGCCAGCACTGGAGCACCATGTGCATGCTGCCATGCGCTGTGCATGCTGTGCATGCTGCCACGTGCATCTGGTGACTTGTGCTCAAAAGTTTGCCGTTGTAGGCCCGCCTGTCTACGCAGACATTAGTAGCAACCATCGTCTGAGAGCTCTGTACCTGTGGTTTCAGATGGACACTTGCAAACACGATCTGCAATGTTGGGCTGTGCCGTACAAGCTTGCCGCACACCGGAGCAAGCTGCTAGTGCTGACTCGGATCGATGCCGCTGCAACGTGCTGTGGGGCTGCTGGCTGTCGACATTACAAACCACCATGTGCACCACCGCGAGCTGCTCTTGACAGGTCTGCCGTTGTGCCCATGTGGCGCATGCATGGTGCATGCATGGTGCGTTGTGCGTGCAGGGAAACACCTCCAATGTGCTGCCCGGCTTCACAGCCCAGGCCAACGCGGCGTCCACCAACCTCTGTGACAGCCCCTTAGCCACAGAGCACTACCCAGATGGCCCCGCGAAGCTGCCGCCCCTGAAGCTCCTCCCACGGAACAGCCGCGCCACAGCCGCCACGCTGCAGGGGCAGCACTCCCTGCCTTCCGCAGCACGCAGCGCGTCAACGGAACCGGCGAGCCACAGCGCGGGCAGCGACGGCATGTATGCTGTGCCGTGGGCGACCTCGGCCGGGGGCGTGGTCGCCGGCAGCTCGTGCGCTTCGCCAGGGGGAACCCTGAGTGGCGGCAATATCTACTGGACCTCGCCGGCCGGCATGCACAAAACCCTGTCCGGGGGATCCCCGGGGATGCACCGAGCCGCTGCATGCCAACGAAACAGCCTGCCCGCCTCGGCAGATCTGGACTCTGTCCGGCTAGCACGGGAGCACCTTGATAGTGAGGTGCTAGGGCTGGGTGGGGGTCTTCTGGGTGGCAGCGGGAGTGTGCCGCCTACGCCACACATTTCGGACGGGTGCTGCACGAGCGGCGACACAGGGTGCCGGCCGGACCTGACGCATGTGACGGGCAGTATGGGCAGCTGGGCATCCCCCGCAGCGCTGCTGCGCGCTGGCAGTTCCGAAACCACCGTCGCCATGCGTGCGCCCGACGCTGTCATGGGTCTGCTGGGGCTCGTGGAGGCGCCTGATTCACAGCACACGCAGCATGATGCGACTGGCGTGCTTCTAGAGATGCAGCATCTGGCCTCGAGGCGCTCGGCGCCCCCGCAGCGTGCATGCACAGCCCAGCACGCGGCCGGCGCGTTGGCTGAAGATGCGCATGCACAGGCGCAGCTGCAGCGCAAGCGCAGTCTCGCGGGTGCGTGGGAGGGTGTCGTCAGCCACGGCGAACATCCAGTGCGCCAAAACGGCCACATTGCGAGCGGCCCGGAACAGCCACAGCACGCGCAGCATGCACAGCACACACAGCGGCGCTGCCTGCCGTATGCGGTCGGCATGGAGGCCGTTTCGCAGTCAGGCAGCGTGTGCTCTGCGACTGACGAGACGGCGCACGACCCTGAACGCGCGCACGATGATGAGTTCGACATGCATGCGACCTGGCCGCGGGACCAGACGGCGACCGGGGCAGGGCCTCAGGCGGTGTTTCATTGTGCGGACAGCCGTGGCACGGGGTCTGTCACGCTGCAGGCAAGGGACGCGGCCCGCAGCGGGGGGCCCGGCGCGTCGCTGGGCATCGCGGCGCAGTGGCACGGGTTGAGTCGCAGCCTCCGGCAGGGGGGCCTGTCGCGCGTGCTGCGCGGCTCCGGAGGTTGGTCGCTGCACGAAGACGCTTCCATGGCCGAAGACGCGGCCATGCATGAAGGCCCGCGTGCTGAGGCGCCGCAGCCACCGCGTGCACCGCCGATGGACGTCAGCGGCGTCGACGTCGCGGCTGCGGGTGTGGGGGAGCACATGCGGCGGCTCGGCCGGCAGCTGGACTCTTTCGGCCCGGATGATCTGTTCCTGGGGCGGTTCCGCATGCTGGGCCGCGAGGCGCGTCGCCATGGAGGTACGCTCTCTTCTGTGCCCCCCTGTTGATGCGAAGAACCGCCATGGTTCATGTTTCTGATGCAACGCCATGCTTGCTCGCCTCTGTGTGTTCTACCACTTCGTGGAGCGTACCTCTGGAATGTTTCTCACGGCTGGTCCGTTCTGCTGCCATCGTGCTTGACACTCGCCCCTGTGGCTTGTATATGGCCATAGCTTATATATGGCCATAGCTTGCATACGGCTGCAACAGCATGCAGCGTGTGGTGTCCGCATGGACACCAGGAACAGCTGATGCCCATGTCGCGTATGCTGTCCGCAGCGTCCCCCGCCAGCGTGTGCATCGCACGAGTCCTCCTGAAACATGTCTCAGCTAATCGGCTCCCAGTTAGGGACATGGCATGCAACATTATAATCGGCATGCCAATATCATTAACACTATACATGCCGAGCTTTTTTTCTAGTCATCGAATTCGACGCTGCGATGACGCACACGCGGGCCAGTCCGAGGCGGATGCAGTGCTCGTGACAGCTGGCCATGCCGAGGTGGCCATGCTGAGGTGGCCATGCTGACGCTGTACGGCCACCACAGCCGCATGCTGGCCACGCTGAGGTGTGGTGATGTGTCCGCTTCTACCACAGATCGGTCGTGCAAGCCATGCTGTCCTGTGCCTGATCACACGCGTCATTACATTGCCATGTATGCATGAAGTTCGCCGTCGGGGTGCGAATATTCGCGAATCTACAGGCAGGCTGGAAACCTTCGGGCAGGTTCCCACCATTCTGGATGACCATAGTGACGCCAGAGCCGGTTGCGTCCGCATGCTGTGCTCAGCATGCTGTGCTTCCCGGATCACGCCCCGTACCTCTTCATTCATCCAAAGCAGTGCCTGAACACGCCTGAATGCGCCCATGTCAGCATTTGCTGTGGATGGGTTGGTGTGCCATGCCCTCGCGCGTGCGCATGGTTCTATGCGAACAACACACACATCGACCCATCAGCCGCCAGCGGCTTCACTTGCTCAAAAGGCACTGCGCGTGTGATGTGCGGCTCAATCTTTTCTTTTACCACACCACACGATCTCTCATGTGTACTGGAAATGGTATGTGCGTAACAGCCGCGGCGCGCTGTGCAGGCCAGGCATTGATACAGTTTGCCGAAGGCGGCGCCGACGGGTGGCCCTACGCCATCAAGTTCTTCCTGGAGGCCGCGGCGTTTGACGCCGAGACCGCGCTGTATGCTGCGTGCTCCGCAACCCCGCTGCTCGGCCACCGCACGCGCTCTGCCGGTGGCGCCGGCCTGAGCTCCGCCCAGAGCCTACCTGCTGGGGCCGACTGCGGCGCGGCAGACAGTGACGACGTGGCGGTGTCGGTGCCGGTGGACACCGTGAGCGCACAGCGCGCACAGCACGGGCGGTTCCTGCCGCAGATTGAGGTGGTGTGTGACGGCGGGGCGGAGCTGGTGGACGGCCGGGGGCGGCCGCTGCCGCCATGCATTGTGATGGAGAAGGGGGAGTCACTGCAGGACTGGAGCGAGCGCGCGTCCCCAGACATGTTCACAGCGCTTGCGGTGCGCCTTTCGCTCTGCCATGTAAATTTACATGCACTTACTCGCCGTAGCCGACTAGACCATAGTCATCTCCAGCAGACCGGGACCCAGCCGCGAACTGGGGCCGATGAGTGCAGCAGCACTCCCCCTGAAGTTACAGTCAATCAGCTCCTGATTTCTATTAACGGCAGTTTTGGCCAGGCCTTCAGTGGCCCCGGCCGAGTTGGCCGAATGAGGTTGGTACGTGTGTGAGATCGTACCTATGTAGATCGCGCATGTTACTTTCATCCGCAGAGTGATGTGGGTCGGCAGGCGGAGGTGGCGTCACGTGTTCGGCTTGCAGGTGGTTTCAAATCTGTCCAAGCGGCTGGCGGACATGCATGACGCCGGGTACGTGCACCGCGACCTCAAGCCCGCCAATGTCATGTGGCTGCCGCGCGAGAACCGCTGGACCGTCATCGACTTTGGCTGCGCGGCCCGCATCGGCGCGCTCGCGCCGCTGCACTTCACGCTCGCGTATGCCGCGCCAGAGGTTGTACATGCGTACGAGGGTCGGCAGAACACCGTCCGGGCGTGCCCAGCGCTGGATGCTTGGTCCCTTGGCATCGTAGCGTTTGAGCTGCTGACGGGCTTGCCCGCGTTCCGGATGCTTACCGACGGCCGCAGAAAGGTGCGCCATGTCCGCCGGCTGTGCTCTCTTCCATTTGTTCTCTCCGCTGTTTGTGTTTGTGTTCGCTTCTGCTCGCCGTCTCGCCTGTTCGCTAGGGGTCGTGCTCGATTTACAAACTGTGATGCTGCACATGGTTTGATGTGGCTGTGCGCAGAAGTGTTCTTTGACATGCTCACTTTGCACTTGTGAGTCCGCGCTCTACGTGATGCTGCACTAATCACCATCAAATCAAACTGAGTGCGAGCCGGATCTAAGTAGCCGCAAACTGCGCCGGGATGCGGCACACATACAGATGCGGGTACCATTCGGCGCGAACTCGACTGGGATGTATCAGTGCGTATGCATGCAGGTGCTGGCGCAGCTCAGAGGCGACGAGCCGCTGCCGTGGGAGGGGGAGCTGGAGCGGCAGCAGGACCGCCTGCTCGGCGCGTTCAAGGGGCCGGTGCTGCAGCTGCTGCAGCGCGACCCCGCCCGCCGCATCTCCATGCGCCGCTTCCACGACGCCTGCACCAAACTCTTCGCCAGCGTGTCCACCGTAGAAGCGTAGGCCGCCGTACGCGGCCACCCCCGGGGCCCCGCCGCCTCCCCCTGCAGCATGCTGCGGCCTGCACGCCGCGTGCCGCCCCCGCGCGCGGGCGCTTGTTCTGACGGGACCTGCGTGCGACAAGGTGTACGCTGTGTGCAATGCATGCAGCACATGCGTGTTGCGCAGCAGGGGGCTGTCGGTGACCCTGGTGGCAGTGCGGGGTGGACGGAGACTGGTGGTTCGCTAGATAGAATCGGATTGATGGGGAGCATGCACGCCATGCATGCGGAATGGATGCGCAGGTATCGGCCCTCGACACAAAACTGCTGTCAGGGCGCGGGTAAGAGGTGACGAGCAGCTGGTGTGCAAGCTCTGTGACGCAGCTGTGCAGTTGGGCAGCTGAAGAGATGCCATGCTGTGAATTTGA
The DNA here is from genome assembly GCA_024500015.1 of Ulva compressa. Lineage (NCBI taxonomy): Eukaryota > Viridiplantae > Chlorophyta > Ulvophyceae > Ulvales > Ulvaceae > Ulva > Ulva compressa. Next base: position 26,120 of record JALKAD010000031.1, on the reverse strand, counting down.
CTGGATCTGTGGCTATGTATGTAGCATGCCCCGCATGCGTCGGCAGCTCCATGACATGACTGTGCTTTAGGCTGTGACTACAAACAGCCAGGGTTGGCGTAAGGAGGTGGGGAGGGTACGAGAAGCTGGGTTTCTGGCTTGGTCTGTCCTTGCTTCTAGGTGTAGGACGGGGTCAGATCGCCGGCGTCTGCCGCCGGATCGGGTGCGGTGCGTCTGATACCGTCCGGGCGAGCAGCGCCACACAAAATATGGTACCGTTTAGGGCATCTAGGTGGTACCATCCAAGCGAGCGGCGCCGGGAGTTGCGGAAGGGCCGACCACTGCCTCCGGCCACTAAAGCTGACGCAGTGTGATGCCCTTAAGGGCTTGCTCGTGGTGATGCTGGGTCAGGCAGTCGTGTGGGTTTGATGTGCGGTGCACGCTGCGCTGTGTGGCCTGGGAGTGCGGCCAAGTGGCCACAGGTCAAGCTGCCTTCCAAGGGTGTAGGGATCGGGAGATGTATTTTAATTGGTTTTGTGACTGGCGAGCCGTCGTGTGCAGATGTGGCGTAGGTGCGTGTTGAGCACCGCTTCAGGCGGCTCCAGCATGACGTATGCCTGGGTGGCGGTGGGTGGCGGAGGGCTGACGGGTGGCTGAGGTGATGTGATGTGAAATGACACGGACGATTGATGGAGTAGCGTCCTGTAGGGTCAGTTGTTTTTTACGCCAAATGGCGTGCGTTCTCGGATGTGGCGGTGCGTGCTGTGCGGCTGTGCCAGCGCTCCTGGGATAGGCTTTGGAATCGTGCTGCGTGCTGCGGCATGATGGGGAGGCAGACGGTGGGCTGGTCATGGCGGGCTGCGGGGGGGATGAGAGTGCGCGTGTGGGTGTTTTACACGGGAGGCCAGCGGGTGTTCGTGAGACATGTGGCTGAGCCGCGGCGTGCTGTGCTGTGCCATGCGGCCATGGGCCGCGCTGTGGCCTGAAATGCACACCGCTGTGTTGCTGCTGCGGGCTTGACGTGTGTTATGCGCCTGGGCGGGCACAGCATGCACAGCACAGGTGCCATGTGTGCATGGGGAGCGGTCATAGCGGCTCGGGGGTCGCTGGCAAGTGGATCCGAGGGCTGTGTGCTGCGTGCATGATCGCCTGATGACTCATCACTGTCATGAGTCATCAGTGATGGGGGGGGTCTCTCCGGCAGGGAGCGACTGTGAGAGTGATGCATGTCACGAATGTGGTAGAGCAGGAGCAGGGGGCCACGGCGCCGTAAATACATCTAGTTTGTCCCTCTGCGCGAAGGTGTCGACTGTATTTGGTACGAGAGATCCATGTCATGCCGAAGCATGATCCGCAGCACCCGCCACTGCTGCGTGTTACACTGTGATAGATCAAGGCTGCTGTGTGTAAGTAGTTGCCTACGCCACTAAAGAGCCAGCATGGCATCGTGCACAGGCGTGGCCTTATTTCATTAATGCGTGTGGAGCAGGAAGTCATCATTCGATGCCAGGTTCGCGCTTCGATGTTGAACAAGACAGCTGTATGATCATAGCTGCCCCGTCGGGACACATGAATATGACATACTGTTGCAGCTGTGAACACCACGTGTCTTCTTGCACTATCTTCCACGTCTCTACTTACACTATCTTGCTTGGCCGCTGTTCATTGAAGTCCCCTCAAAACACAGGTAGGTTCTCAGAGAGCTCTGTAGGTTGGTGGAACATCCAAAACCGAAACGTGTTGCGATGCACCATGCCGCTTGCAGATCCAAAACACAGGTGGAACATCCAAAACACAGGTGCCCTAAACGCATGGGTTGGCCTATAATGTGTGCCCTGTGCGCATGGCCTAATGCGTTCAACTCGCACAGGACCCCCATCTGAGTGGGTACCACGACTGAGAGGCGCCTCAGATTCCCACCCACGCCGTTTGACACTAGCAAGCACAGCCACTCGGCATGTTGAGTGGAACATGAAGAGTGTAGCACGTCATGTGTTCGGCGTGTTTTGATATCGCCAGCGCAACACATGACGCGCCCTAGCCGGCGAGCGCGTCCCCCACCCGCCTGACAGGTAAGCGTGTCAAGTATGGTTCACATGCATGTGTCGTTACATCAACTTCACAAGGCAAGCGTCAAAACGCTTGCTTCAGTTGGGTCTCATCTGTAGAAGTGCATCTGAAGCGAGGGACAGTGGTCGGTACACGTACCCTCCGTCTCATTTAATGCTCCTGTCAGAGCATGCGCCACGGACACAGCATCCCCCACCTGTCGCCCCGAGAATACATCTGGCGATCCTCAAACAAGCAGATTCTGCATCAACCACCACATGTGCAGCAAAGCGCCTCACTAATCTGCGCTCCTTGGCGTAAACATTTCACCCTCCGCCTGGGAGAGGCTCACGGGCACTGCTCCGCTGGCACTGTCGGAGCACACAGCACGCAGCATGCACAGCACGCTACTGGCCGTTGGATCCCATGCTGCCCACACAGCGTGCCTCGCACACGGGGTCCACGGAGATCACGCCGGAGGTGACCGCGGCCACTTGCAGCTGCAGGAGGGCCTCTTCGGTGACAGAGGGTACAGAGGCGCGCAGGATGTTAGGCGGCAGGCTCAGCGTAGCGGTCACAGCGCCGTACAAGCCACCATCGGCGGAGGTCAGCGTGACGAGCGCCGCCGCCGGCTCGCACGTGGGGTTGGCCATGTAATGAACGTACCCTGCACCACCACCGCAAGCGCCTGTCAACAACTGGTCAGTTCGGTTAACGCTGCCGGTCAGCACTGCCGGTTGATTAGAGGTGTATGCGGACCTGGTCACCACGACGGACTCCGGCGCCCGCCATGATATGTTCAGGCGGCGCCACAGATGTCGTGGATACCTTACCAGCTTATATAGCATGCATTACGCAGTATGCAGCACGCAGCACGCAGCTAGCAGCACCAACACATGTACATGGCTGTGCCAGAGCACGTCATGGCCACAAGTGGCCACAGCACGATGGAAGGTGGGTTTGTGTTGCTGCAGGTGCAGCCCGAAAAGAGGGGGGGCTGGACTGGAACACACCCTGGGGGATGACAAAGGAGGTGTTGGTGGTGACCGCTTGGTCGCGAATGAGAGTGCCGGCCTCATCCACGAAGCCCGCGTCAATGGTGCCCTCGAACACAAACATGTTTTCGTCGCCACGGGGGTGCGAGTGTGGGAAGATGACGCCGCATGGCGCAAAGTTGAAGATGGCCTGCATGAAGCCGGTGGTCAGCGCGCCCAGCACGGGGTCGGTGCCGAGGTTGACCGGCTGCACGGTTCCACCGGAGCCGGGGATGTCGACGTCAAAGCCGATTGTGAAATCCTCCGGTGCAAAGGTGGCGCGCACGCCCTGCTCGCCGATAAAGTCGTTGTCCACAAACTCGGGGTGCGGCCCTGCAGGTGGCACGCTGCCGTCAGGGGTTGTTGTGGGGGCGGGGGAAATAGTAACAAATTTAAAGGGGATGGCCTGGCCAAGATGGGGAGCCTCCGAGTCTCTGCGCGTGCTCCCACCGAGCACGTGCTAGCATACGGCACTTGTGTTGGTGTTGGTGGAGGGGGCTTTTAGTCCCGCGGATCCCGTCCATGGGCTTAAACGGCATGCATCAGGCTGTTGCAGAACCAACACTAGTACTGTGTTCGTTCTGGCATTAGCTCGTGCGGAGAGTAGCCTTGGTACTTGCGATGGGCTGTCTGCCTGTTTGCGTGTTGCCTGGTCTGTTGCCTCGGCGCTGCTGGGTCCTAGATCTATCACCGTGTAACACTAGTACTGTGGCACGGCTTACCGTGACTAGGTTCGGCCAGTGGCCAACTTCTGCCTCGGTTGTCCGACGGTGATTGCCACGTGGCACGGATCGGAAAGCATGTCGCGACACGTCCGCCGAGTCACCGAGATGACACATGTATGGCCACGAGAACACTCGGTCGTATGCATGACTGACGCACAAGATAAGATGACGGCATTGCCGAACAGTGGGGCATGATGGCATCGACGCGCTGTGCGAAAATAGTAGCACCGCTGTGTACTGTCAAAGAGGTAGAAGATTCAATACCGGTAGTAGCACCGCTCTGCACCGACTTCCGGCATGCGGCACGGTGCCAGTTCCTACAGCCCTATCTGCACAGGCCAATACACAACTAGGGGGAAGACAAATTTGAGTTGATTTGATTGTGGCTCAGGATCGCTATGTATGCATGTCGACGTATGTATGATTACATTGCCGTTATCATGTCACGTCGACAAGCTTTCGATGGTTTGGCATCGCTGCTTCCAGAAGGCTGCTAGCTATAGCCAAAATGCACCTCCGTGCACTCCAGGGCGAGGGCGCACCGGAGTCGGCACGGACCGTCCCGGGCGCAGCATGCGCAGCGGCCAGCAGCACCGCCACCGGCAGCACACGCGCCATTGCGCCCTTGCCAGTCGCAGCCATCTGCATCACAGGCACCTCAATCAGCGACGTGATACCCTGATACAATATATGGTACACCGGGATGCATGCGCATATGGCGAGTGCGGTAGGTATTCACGAGTGAGCATGCTTGCAATGTGTGCGCATGCACTCCGGATCCTATAGAGCCCATTTGCAAGCTCACGTGAACTTCATGGCTGCGTTTTATATCCATTGACGGCACTGTTGTCATGAAATTGAGCAGTGCCAGCCAGCATGGTACACAGTCCGCGTGCTGAACATCCCGACGTCTACTGCGTTCGGGGACTGTTGGAATTCGTTTTGCGCTAGCCGTCTGCGCCAGTACTCACAGCTTCTGTCGCAGTCGCACCTGAATTACTGCAGTAATTCAACTAAACCTAATGAATAATGCGTCGGCACGCCCGGCACGGTCGGCACGCTCCGCAGTTTGAGCTTACGCAAACACACCCTGGATCAAATACGTGTACACATGTGCCCGTGGATTCGAGGCAGCCGGTTTCAGGCGCTAGCTGGAAAGTTTGAGATCCTGGCTGCGGGTATACGCGCTTTTCCCAAGTGGAGCTGATGGGTCCCACAGCCACTAGACGCCTCGACATATCGAGGCTGCGACAGGTCTGACGACAGGTCTGACGACAGGCACAACTCCTGGCCTGAGCAGCAATTGCCCACACTAGATAAGGTCAAGCTGCGCAGCAGTCGTGGCCTTCCGTCTGAGTCTGGCTCTAGTCAGCGTTATCACTGATATTTGGAAAGCAAACGCAGTCAGGCATGGGGCCAGCAGCAGCAGCGACTCGTTACGCTTACGCAGCGGATCTTTTAATCGGCCTGAGAACCTATTTCATGCCAGTATACAACGATGAGAACATACAACAGCATATGCGACAATAGCACAAGCGGGCGTTGGAAGGAGCGAAGCAGAACACCAAACCAGGCTCGTCCGCCAACAAGACGGCGAAGTCAAGCTCTTCCGCTAGAACATGACTGCGATGGCTTACCTCAAGCTGGGTACGGATGCCAGGATGTTGCAGGTCGCCCGTTGGTGTCAGCATCACGATTCCACAAGGGCAACATCTCAGTACAGCGGACCTGGCAGACTAACCCAACTTAACAAGCCTGCAACTCGGATGGCAGAGATGCTAATAGAGTGGAAACAACTGATCGAGGCAACTGCGCGGCTGTGCAGCTGATAATCAACCGACAACCAGCGAATTCGTAGCTGGTGGACACCAAACAAGAACCGCACGCTTTGCATACAGAAGGATTGACTACAGTGTTTATCATGTGAGTATGGAAACCCACCATCGAGTAGTCTGGCTGCACCATTAAGAGAGGTCTGGTTGCTGCCCATTGAGCAGGTCTGGTTGCGCACCATGATGATGCTGACATATTGGTGACTGCACGAGCCTGAATGATTGGTGACGGCACCGGAAGCAGGTTGGCATGCATGTTGCACGGGTGACAACACCGGCAAAGCAGTTGGTGAATGCCATGTGCACGGGTGACGCACCATAAGAGGTTTGGCGCAATGCCTGTTGCACCGGTGACGGCACCGTAAGCCGGTGGGAGAATGCGAATGATGGTGATGCACGGAAAAGCAGGTTGGCTGAATGCCATTTTGCACGGTGACTGCACCATTAAGCAGGTTTGGCGCAATGCCATGTTGCACCGGTGACGGCACCGTAAGCCGGTGGGTAGGATGCCCGAATGATGGTGACTGCACCGGAAAAGCAGGTTGGCTGAATGCCATGTTGCACGGGTGACTGCACCATTAAGCAGGTTTGGCGCAATGCCATGTTGCACCGGTGACGGCACCGTAAGCCGGTGGGTAGGATGCCCGAATGATGGTGACTGCACCGGAAAAGCAGGTTGGCTGAATGCCATGTTGCACGGGTGACTGCACCATTAAGCAGGTTGGCGCAATGCCATGTTGCACCGGTGACGGCACCGTAAGCCGGTGGGTAGGATGCCCGAATGATGGTGACTGCACCGGAAAAGCAGGTTGGCTGAATGCCATGTTGCACGGGTGACTGCACCATTAAGCAGGTTTGGCCAATGCCATGTTGCACCGGTGACGGCACCGTAAGCCGGTGGGTAGGATGCCCGAATGATGGTGACTGCACCGGAAAAGCAGGTTGGCTGAATGCCATGTTGCACGGGTGACTGCACCATTAGGCAGGTGGGTATGATGCCCAATGAATTAGTGACTGCACCAAGGAAGCAGGTTGGTTGAATACCATGTTGCACAGATGCACCATTGAGCAGGCCTGGTGACTGCACCGTTAAGCAGGGTCTGGTGACTGCACCATTGAGCAGGTCTGGTGGCTGCACCATTCAGCAGGTCTGGTGACTGCACCATTAAGCTGGTATGGTGACTGCACCTTTAAGCAGGTTTGTTTGACCTGCCAGTGGCAATTTGTTTGACCTGCCAGTGGCAGTGTGCATGAATTGCCAGTGGCAGTGTGCTTGACCTGCCAGTGGCAGTGTGCTTGACTTGCCAGTGGCAGAGTGTATAAATTGCCAGTGGCAGTTTGTTTGAAATTTCAGTGGCAGTGTGCTTGGCCTGCCAGTGCCAGTATACTTGACCTGCCAGTGGCAGAGTGTGTGAATTGCCAGTGGCAGTTTGTTTGACCTGCCAGTGGCAGTTTGTTTGACCTGTCAGTGGCAGTGTGCTTGACCTGACAGTGGCAACATGATTGCCCTGCCAGTGGCAGAGCGAATAAATTGCCAGTGGCAATTTGCTTGACCTGCCAGTGACAATTTGCTTGACCTGCCAGTGGCAGTGTGCTTGACCTGCCAGTGGCAGAGTGTATGAACTACCAGTGGCAATTTGCTTGACCTGCCAGTGGCAATCTGCTTGACCTGCCAGTGGCAGTCTGCTTGACCGGCCAGCAGCAGAATGACTGACATGCCAGTGGTAGTTTGCTTGACCTGGCACAAGCAGATTGAATGAAGTGCCAGTGGCAGGTGGCCTCAGCTGCCACCAGCAGAATCCATAAGTGGCCAGTGGTGTTGCTTCACCTGCCAACAAAGCGTGTATGAATAGCCATTGGCAAATTTCCTGAACAACCAGTGACACAGAGAATGCATTCCCATTGGCAGTTGCGCTGCACCTCCAGCAGCAGAATGCCTGAATTCAACCTGCCTGTGGCAGTTGTATGCTTGCGAACAGGTTG
>JALKAD010000031.1:0-18418 GCA_024500015.1 Ulva compressa | reverse complement strand
TGGCCTATGCTCCCGGGAGCCCCCTCCTATCACCTTTCCTAAGGCCTGGAAATGCCCTGACCTCAACGGAGGCAGTCTGATCACCTCCAGGCGTCCCCTTTGGATACTCAGCAGGGAGCAGCTGGGAATAAAGCTATCGAGCTTGGAATAATTATTTAGGTAAGGCACACAGTTTGGCTGGAATGGCTGCTGTGGGACTCTGTGACACAATGCAACTAATGCGCTCAATGGGAAATGTAGGCTGTGCTGGTTTGAATGGAAGATCGCTATCGTAGTAATTAGCCTGGGGAAGGTAGGTATGAGTGGATTGAAGCAGACCTGTGCTCGAGAGCTGTTTCGGCTGTTCCGCTGACGCCTTCCCCCTACGAAGAGGAAGCCTGGAGAACACCGTCGTGAAAGGGATCATGGAATAATTCTGGGTAAGAAAAACAGCTTGAAGCGAGACGATGGTGTGTGCAACGCTGGAAGGGAGCCGCGAGCTCGGACAGCGGACTGCGCACGCCGTGGGAAACGTTGAGGACCGAGCAGAGCACCAGGGAAGTGGCCAGGCACTAAGGAAATGCATGAGTTCATGTGCATTGGTAAGGTAGGTGCATCGAAGAATCACGGGCCGAACCGGCAAGGAATGACCACGCACTGCTCTGCGGGGCAAGCAAGGAAGCTGAAGGCACCATCGCGCGCCACGGAAGACACAACGGGGAGTCTTAGGTAGAATTGTCGTGATTTGATGATAGGAGCTGGGGATAACCGGTACTGGCACGGGCAGCGAAGTCTGCAGCTGGTCGACTCGGGAAGGTCGAATGCACCGCAGCGCTGAGTCGGCACCACAGGAAGCCAGCCGAGGGCAGCTCATGCACGAGCAAGCATACGCACGGAAAGTAATACTACACGGATATTAATACATATAGCAATGCCGAGCTGATCCGCTGGAATCAGCGAGTGAGACGCCGGCAACGAGCTGCCAGCGCTGTCTGCCAGCAGCACTAGTACTGTTCACAACGATAATCGAGCCAGCGATCGTACACACCGGGGCGCGATGACGAAGAGACACGTAGTAGTGGCAGCGTGCATCCTTATTTAATGTGATCGAGGCTGCTGAGCCACGGAGGGAGGATAGATGAACGCCCGCAAGTGCCGTGAGCAGGCGAAACCAGGGTTAGGGCACCGAACGGAGCTAAACTGACACGAAGAACCACACACAAATACCGATACCTGTTGAGTGTGATCTACGGAAGCGGTGTGCGCGTGGATTGAACGCGTGAAATATAGGTTTGTTGGGGAAACGGAATGGGAATACGGCGCCCCAGCCAGAAGCCAACCAACGAACGGCCTCTGACCACAGCAAAGCATATAAATATGCCCAAGCCCATCCCTGCTAGTGCTGACCTCGCCCGGAATAAGGGCAATGAGGTCGGTGCTAGTCTGGCCCAGTCAATCCGACGGAACGGGGTAATGGGGAAGTTTGTGGGTAGATGATGCATGATGGTGTAATCGGCAAACATGTATGTAGTCTTACATCGAGGGGCTCCGATGCAGTTGTAATCACAAAAGTCATTCAACTAGGAGAGTACTCAAGCCAACACACACACATGGCTGAGGAGGCAGCCAAGGGCCACCTCCACACTATCAACAAACGTCAGGGACACCTCACAGAGATCTGCCATCAATCCTAGTGCAGCATCTCTTTCTTGCAGGTCCGTCTCAACCGCAGAAGGTCTTCCTCACCACACAACGAGCTGTTGGTAACACACGGCTCAGAACCCAGAGAGCATAGCATAACGTTTCGCATCGCTATGCAAGCACGGTCATGGGTATTTCAGAAACAAAAGGCGAGACCATCCCAGGCACCATCAAATGTCCATCCACAGCTCCGAGATACACCTGCGCAGACACATTCCAAAGCCGGCACGATTGTCAGTGAGACATAAAAAGTAGTATGCAACAGTGAATGTGTGTCTGAAAGGAAATTCTCGACTGGGGGTCAGTCAGTATTGGACGTTTCGGGGAGGCGGGGCATAGCAGTCCTCGTCTACAGAGGCAATCTCCGGGATCCAGGCAGGGCGCCAACATGTACGTACTCTTACATCGAGGGGCTCCGAGCCAGTGCACCAAGCGAATGTACAACTAGGTTCTAGACTCACATGCTACTCAGCAGATGCGAGCCGGCCAGGCGATCACCTGGCACGAACTGCGCACCCGTGAGCCGTGCTACCCTGGACATAGTCTTTCTGATCACAAACCCGTTGCCTTTCACTGTCGCCGCACTGAACTCCCGCAGGGAATTCTCAATCCAGCGAGCCTTCGCTCGGTTGTCGAGTGGCCCAACCAACGACACTGCCAACTTGTTGAGGTACTGCATGGCATGCGACCCTAGTCTGCCATATGTCTCATGTACAACCGGCACCACCTTGTACGATCCCTGCACACTCTCTTTGTACTTGTTGAGTTTGAATTTTCGCCAACATGTACTCTTACATCGAGGGGCTCCGAGCCAGTGCACCAAGCGAATGTACAACTGGGTTCTAGACTCACATGCCAACATGTACTCTTACATCGAGGGGCTCCGAGCCAGTGCACCAAGCGAATGTACAACTAGGTTCGTCTAGTGTATGTACTCTAGTGTATGTATGTACTCTTACATCGAGGGGCTCCGAGCCAGTGCACCAAGCGAATGTACAACTAGGTTCTAGACTCACATGCTACTCAGCAGATGCGAGCCGGCCAGGCGATCACCTGGCACGAACTGCGCACCCGTGAGCCGTGCTACCCTGGACATGGTCTTTCTGATCAAACCCGTTGCCTTTCACTGTCGCCACACTGAACTCCCGCAAGGAATTCTCAATCCAGCGAGCCTTCGCCCGCTTGTCGAGTGGCCCAACCAAAGACACTGCCAGCGTGTTGAGGTACTGCGTGGCATGCGACCCTAGTCTGCCATATGTCTCATGTACAACCGGCACCACCTTGTACGATCCCTGCACACTCTCTTTGTACTTGTTGAGTTTGAATTTTTCGCGAACTTCGGCCGCGTCCCCCTTTCCCCCGATGCTTTCCCCACCACAGCCACCCCAGATGGGTGGATGAAGCTGACATCTAGCACATACACATCTACGCCTGGGCCATTCGCAAGGATATCCCCCTTACTGTCGTCCCTGTAGCGTCTGTCCAGGCTGCGCATCACAGGCTCAATTGATGTGGACACCCCTACCGCTCTTACTCGACGGCGCCAAGCCGTAATGGCAATGTTGTGGCCGCCGCCACAGTCGGCAATGCGTGTATGTACTCTTACATCGAGGGGCTCCGATCCAGTGCACCAAGCGAATGTACAGCTAGGTTCTAGACTCACATGCTACTCAGCAGATGCGAGCCGGCCAGGCGATCACCTGGCACGAACTGCGCACCCGTGAGCCGTGCTACCCTGGACATGGTCTTTCTGATCACAAACCCGTTGCCTTTCACTGTCGCCGCACTGAACTCCCGCAGGGAATTCTCAATCCAGCGAGCCTTCGCTCGCTTGTCGAGTGGCCCAACCAACGACACTGCCAGCTTGTTGAGGTACTGCATGGCATGCGACCCTAGTCTGCCATATGTCTCATGCACAACCGGCACCACCTTGTACGATCCCTGCACACTCTCTTTGTACTTGTTGAGTTTGAATTTTTCGCGAACTTCGGCCGCGTACCCCTTTTCCCCCGATGCTTTCCCCACCACAGCCACCCCAGATGGGTGGATGAAGCTGAAATCTAGCACATACACATCTACGCCTGGGCCATTCGCAAGGATGTCCCCCCTACTGTCGTCCCTGTAGCGTCTGTCCAGGCTGCGCATCACAGGCTCAATTGATGTGGACACCCCTACCGCTCGTACTCGACGGCGCCAAGCCGTAATGGCAATGTTGTGGCGCAACGTCCAGCAGTCGGCATTGTTTCGACATGTCATGGCATGATCTACGTCGCCGGGCTTCACCCGAGCATTGCAATCACATATAACTTCCCCATCTAATGGTGGCAGGGGGGAAAGTCCACCCCTGAACCGCATCCCGTGCACAAAATCCCCATCATTCAGAGTCAGCATGCGGTTGGTTGGGAGGGAATCCAGGAAAAGTGAGGCAACACGACAGGCGCAGCTGCGCATGCGCGCAAGGTCTTTTGCACCGCCTGGGGTGCTGCCCAGCTGTTGCAGCAGCGCGTCGTGCCGTGTCTGCGCTACTGCCCTGGTCACTTTTCTACTCATACCGGGAAGGCCACTGGCGATGAAGATGTCGTCGAGCTCCTCTGGGCCCCGGTCGGCCTCCGGCGGCATCGCCGCACGCAGCGCTGTCCATTTTTCTTGTAGGAATTCGGCGACTTCGCCGTCAGCGAATGGGCGGAAGTCGGGGGGGCCATCGTGCATGGCGTCATGCGCCAGCGCGGCGCTGGACAGATAGGCTGCATCTGCCTCGAGCTCCGTGATGTCCATGAGGCCGAATCCGCCGTGGCGTAGCGGTAGCCGGAGTTGCTCCTCGGCGACGGCGGGCATGTGCGGGTGGTTCATGATCTCCCGCGCCGCCGCCATCACTCTGTCTTGCAGCTGCTGCACTGCCCCTTTGACCGAGTCCCACGCGACGACGCGGACTAGGTGGGTAAGGGCAAGCTGCACAGAGCCGCGGAGCAGCAGGAACTTGTTCTGGGCAGGCAGGGGGAGAGAGAGGAGGCGATCAATCTTCGCACATGCGGTTGTCGCACGGCGGTCGCAGTAGTCCTTGACGTAGGGGGCGTGGCCGATGGGCGTGCCTGCGCAGGTGACGCCGTGTGGGCGCAGCGGCACGCCTGTGGCGTCGGCCACGGCTTGGGCTGCGTCGCGGTTTTCGATGGATGTGGCTCCACTCTTCTCACGGCCGATGCGGAGGCCGATCGGGTGGGCGTGTTCCTCCAGGGTGGTGAAGGCCTTGATGATGGGTTCGCCGGTGCCGCGGATGCTGCAGTCATCGGCGTAGGCGAGGAGGGCTGCGTCGGCGGGGTCTGCAGTGGCTTGGGCGGCTTCGAGAGCCGGCTGCAGAGTCAGTGAGAACAGGAGGCTGGCAAGGGGGTCGCCCTGTTTCACACCTCTGGTCGATGTGATCGGGGCTGTGCCTGGTGGGGCGCCTATGACGTGGTGCTGGGTTGGTGCTGTGTTGGCCCATATGGCATATGGGAGGAGCTCTGGGGCGCGCTGGTGGACTGCGTCGAGCATGGACTGGGTGTGGATGGAGTTGTATGCGTTCTTGAAGTCCACTGACAGGATGACGGTGTCGAGATCCCCAACGGCGGCAGACGAGAGCGCATGGCCCATGGTCTGAGTGCCGCCGGAGATACCGACACCGACCTGCAATGGGGCAAGGCTGGTGCCCACTTCGCTGCATGCTCTGAGTGCACAGAGGCTGGCGATGCGGACCCAGACTTCTTGGACGGCGATGGGGCGGATGCCGCCGTCTGGCTTGCGGATGGGGACGAGTCTGGTGCTGAGGAGGGCTGTCACCTGCGGGAACTGGCCGCCGATGATCTGGTTGATGAGGCGGAGAATGGCGACTCTGGCCTCGGTGCTGGCGGATGCGGCGGCTCTGACGTGTTCGTACGTCCAGCCGCTCAGGCCGGGTGCAGAGGAGTTGGGCAGGTTGCCGAGCACATGTTGTAGGTGGTCCTCAGTGATGTCTGGTGCGGCTGTGTCGATGGGGGGCGGCTGGGCTGGTTCTCCTGGGGGGTGGAGATCTTGGAGATTGGCGAGGTCTTCTGGTGTGGGCTGCTGGACGATGGATCCGGGGTCCAGGCATCCGGCTGCTCGGGAGAGGCTGTGCATGGTCAGCTTTGTGTGGATGCGGGCTGCTGTGCGCTGGTCGGATGTCTGCTTGGCTGGGTTGGTGCGGGGTTTCCTGCGGCGTTCTTCGTACTGGATGGGATCCCTGCCTTCGCTGTGGGCGTGGATCCGCGCTGCTATGCGGCGTTCGAGTCCGTTGTGGCTGTTGTCGGTCAGGATCTGGGCTGGGTACCACAGCATGGCTATGGTTGCAGCTGTGGCTGCGGCGTGGTCTGGGGCTTTGGTCATGGCTGCGTGTATGTACTCTTACATCGAGGGGCTCCGAGCCAGTGCACCAAGCGAATGTACAACTAGGTTCTAGACTCACATGCTACTCAGCAGATGCGAGCCGGCCAGGCGATCACCTGGCACGAACTGCGCACCCGTGAGCCGTGCTACCCTGGACATGGTCTGCGTGTATGTACTCTTACATCGAGGGGTCTGCGTGTATGTAGTCTTACATCGAGGGGCTCCGATCCAGTTGTAATCACAAAAGTCATTCAACTAGGAGAGTACTCAAGCCAACACACACACATGGCTGAGGAGGCGGCCAAGGGCCACCACCACACCATCACCAAACGTCAGGAACACCTCACAGAGATCTGCCATCAATCCTAGTGCAGCATCTCTTTCTTGCAGGTCCGTCTCAACCGCAGCCAGGGCTTCTTCCTCACACACACAACGAGCTGTTGGTAACACACGGCTCCAGAACCCAGAGAGCATAGCATAACGTCGCATCGCTATGCAAAGCACGGTCATGTGGTAATTCAGAAACATCAAAGGCGAGCCCATCCCAGGCACCATCAAACGTCCCATCCCACAGCTACGAGATTCACCTGCGCAGATCACATTCCAAGCCAGGCACGAATTGTCAGTGAGACATAAAAAGTAGTGCAACAGTGAATGGTGTGTCTGAAGGAAACTTCTCGACTGGGGGTCAGTCAGTATTGGACGTCTTCGGGGAGGCGGGGCAAAGCAGTCCTCGTCTACAGAGGCAATCTCCGGGATCCAGGCAGGGCGCCAATTCTCAGAGAGATTGGTTTCGCGGCGCAACCGAGCCTGGGCCTTCTTTGCTTGAACACTTGCGTCCTGCTGTGCCGTCACCTCATCTTCATCCGTCTCAATCGCTCCGATCAACGCAGAGGAGCTAGCGGATGACCTAGTAGGACGACTAATCTCTTGAAGAGTGTATATGTGTTGTAACCGTACTAGGCTCGACTGCTCGTACGATCGGGCTTGCTGACAGGCGGACTGTTCGAAGGGCAGCTCAGGGCACGTCATTGACGCGCAGATCGATAAAAACGCGAGGCAGAAAAGCGCAATAAGAGTTTTTGACATCTTTCTGTGCTGAGTAGAGATCGCTGCCGGTCGTGCGCAAGTGCACGACCGACCGCGGAGCATATTGTCGTTGGTAAAGAGCAAGAGCAAAAGTATGTCATCTGCGTGTATGTATGTATGTATGTATGATTACATCGCCGTATCCATGAGGACATTGACACCTCCGACAAGCGGGACCGATTTCACCCTGGCATGCAGTGACACCAGGACCACCCCAGGCCTCATGAGGGGAGTGTAACGCGCGTGACGCTGTTGCCTTTACCACGATATAGTAGCGTATGTGCGTGTACAACCGGCGCCTGACCAGAGTTCAGTCTACGAACAGCCATCACAGCACAGCATGCAGCACGTGTCCAGTGCGCATTTCGAGACGCAACACGCACGCCACAGCATGGCATGCGGCCGTAGCGACCGTCACGCCGATCACGCGTCCACGACTGCAGCCTCCGCAAAGGCCTTGTTGCAGGCGGTGTGGAACTGACGCGCGCTGGCGCGGTGTGCAGGGATGCGCTCGAGCAGGCGCAGCACGGGGGCCTGCAGCATGCCGAGGCGCTGAAGGTGCTTGCTGCTGCGGCTGCCCTCCCACGGCAGCTGCGAGTCGCCCTTGAGCTGAGCAAGCACCTGCATGCATTGCAGGTGTTGCAGGTCGCATGCATCATGCATGCTGAGCAGTTGGCACCTGTGGCGAGGTGGGGACGCGGGTGCAGGTGGAGGGCTCACGGCCACCAGTGTCGGGTGGGCTGTGTGCGCACAGGCTCAGTGTGGCCATGGCTGTGTGCTGGTGGGTGGTGGTGCTCGGTGTGGCTGCGTGGAGTGCAGTGTGTGTGTGTGTGTGTGTGTGTGTGTGTTGGGCGTGTGTCATGGTGGTGGTGTGCGATTATGGCTGTTGGGCTCCTGCGTCAGTCTCTGTGTGTTACACAGTGATAGATCTAGGACTCAGCAGCGCCGAGGCAACAGACCAGGCAACATGCAAAAAGACTCCTGCGTCGGTCTCTGTGTAACACCAGTGGCGCTCTCTGCGCATACATATGCTGTGGCGCAGCGTGTGGCTGTGGTGGCCCAGCACGTGACCTGCAGACACTGTGTGGTCAGCACACAACAAACGTGCAGACCTCCTGTTCGTGCTCATGCCTTGGCGAGCGATTGCGCTCAGCTGCACCCACACAGCACGCAGCACGGCAACGGACACCTGCAGAGACCGGCGTCCAAAAGACGCTTCTCCCAACCAATGGCAGCAACCACTGGCGACCATCAACGCGAACAATCACCAGCACGGCAGCAGATTGCAGCTGTGCCTACACATGCCGCACAGTACACACAGCGTCTTCCGGTCTGACATTTGCTATGGGGTGTGTGCTGTGCAACGTATGCTGTGTGATATGTGTTCAGTGCTGTGTGCTGTGTACTGTGGGATGTGTGCTGTGTGATCTGTGCTGTGACACACCTTGCTCTGGCCGTCCGTAACGATGCGGAACGCAGGCGCCCCGGTGAGCAGCTCAAACGCAATGACACCGAGCGCCCAAGCGTCCATCTCCGGGGTGCACGTCATGGTTTCCTCGCCGTTGGCAAACGCGCGCACAGACTCTGGTGCGGCGTAGGCGAGGGTCAGGTGTAGCGGCACCTCTGCCCCAGCACGCGCGGCACGCGAGAAGCCGACCACTGTCCAGCGCTTGTCCGAGGTCATAAGCATGATGTTGGACGGCTTGAGGTCGCAGTGCACATACCCGGCGTCGTGGAGGGCCGCGAGGCGCTTGGACACGCTGGAAAGCATCTGCAGCACACAGCACGTCAGCACCCAGCACGGCAGCGCACAGCACGGCAGCGCACAGCACGGCAGCGCACAGCACGGCAGCGCACAGCACGGCAGCGCACAGCACGGCAGCGCAAAGCACGGCGGCGAACAGCACAGCAGCACACATCATGGCAGCACACAGCACGGTAGCACGCAGCATGGTGGCGCGCAGTACTGTGCGCACAGCACGGCAGCACACAGCAGGTGTGAGTCAACCCAAGTGCAGCGTACCAAAACGCCATACGCTCTTCTAAACCAGTTTCACCAGCAAGAAGCCACACACAGAAACGATGAGTGATGCCTGAATCCCCGGCACCGCTCAATCGCAGCACATGCACAGCGCGAACACTTGTGGCCGAGACACCACGAAGCTTGCAACGCACCGCGAGCGCTGTGAAGAGGTCCGGCGTTGTGGTGTCAGTCCAGTCCTGCAGAGACAGCCCCTTGTCCATCACAATGCATGGCGGCAGAGGCCGGCCGCGGGGGTCCACCAGCGTGGTGCCCTCCCCATCCACCACAGCATCCACCGCCGGCAAAAAGTCGCCCGGCGGCGGCGCGCTGCCAGGTGCGGCATCGGCGGCGGCGGCGGCGGCAGCCGCGAGGCCGGGCGCGAGCGTGCTGCGCAGGAATGGCCGGAACGCAGCGTGCAGGGCGGCCTCCGTGGCAAAGCGCTCGCGGTTCAGGAAGAACTTGATCGCATACGGCCGACCATCCTCTTGGCCACGCGCCTGCTGCACCAGGGTGTCGCCTGCATGCATGTGTACGCAATTTCACCAAACCCTGACATGCGCAGCCAGCTCACCATGAAGTAGACCCCTGAAAACATGCCCCGTGTGCTGCCCAGGCGCGATATCACATCATTGTGCTTGCTGTATCGCATGCTGTTCTGCGCTGCGCTGTGCTAGGCTATAATAAAGGCCAAAGTTCAAGTCCCTCTGGTGCATCCTGCCGTCAGGCGGGCATCCGCACACATCGAGCTTGCATGAACTGCCGCGCACAGCCAATGAAAACATGTGCAAGGGGAATGGCGAGACAGCATCGGCACAAGCGCAGCGATATCATGAGGTGCATGGGGTGCGTTGTCATCACCGCAGCGAAGTGTTCAGAGCGTAGCGTTGCACGGAGGGTGCTTGTCAGGCATACTGACGCGGACAGGAGGGTGGTTGTCCCGTCAGGTGCAGCGGCGGGGGCGGTATGGGGGGCGCACTTCCGCGGCTGGTTCGGCTCCGGCCGAGGAGTTCATACTTCTCAAGGAAGGGGTCATCCTCGCGATACAAGTCCAGCTGCCGCAGCAGCGCGGCCGCCTTGCGGTCCTGCGCTTCGCGTGCTGTGAGCACCGCGCCGCCCACCGCACCCCCGGTCATCATGCCCCCCGCCACGGCCTGCGTGCCCATCTTCTTCTCAGCACGCTCCGCGGCCGCGCGGCGCCGCACGAGCCAGGCAAACACGCCCAGCGTGACCGCGACGACGACAGCGACAAAGAGGATGATCCAGCCGACGCTCGCGAGCCGATCGTCGCTCGACTGGTTGGGCACGCCATCCACAGCTACCTCCTCGACCTCCCGAGGCTCCTGCGTGCTCAGCGGCTGTACCAGCGCAGCAGACGAGGCGGCGGCGGCTGGCCGGGGAGGCGGGAGCGTGAACGCCGGCCAGTCCGCCGGAGCTGCCGGCCGCACCGGCATTGCCTGCACCCCCACACAGCTGTCAGATGAAGCAGAGAACAGGGCCGAAGGTGACGGCAGACCCAGGCGGGCCACAGCATCGCTGTGAACAGACGCGGGTGTGTGAGGAGCAGTGCCAGTGCAGCATCAGCAGCGCCACCTGGCACACCAGCAACCGGAGGCACAGGTTGACACTGGCAGAAATCGCGTGATGGGAAACAAGTGCTGTGGCCTCTCTGACCTGAGCCAGCAGAGGCCGCTATACCGGGCGAGCTGGGCCACAACCTTGTGTGTGGCTGCGCGTATGGCGGCCGGCAGAGTGACGTGGACAAGCATGGAGCGTGGTGCCCTGATTGACAAGTCCGCAGCATGTGTGTCGCAGCAGATCACCACGCCGCCTCTGTCTGAGCTGGGCTGCTTGCACGCAGCACAGAAGTGTGGGCTTCACAATGTACCCCTGTCCACGCGCTCAAGGCGGGGCACATGGGCACAGCATGGCGCAGCACATGGGCCCAGCATGGCGCAGCGCATTCGAGCAGCCTACCCGCCAGCAGCAGTGCCGGCCTGGGGGCGCGCCGCATTCCGCAATTGGAAGTAATGCAGCCGACCCCAGCGTCAGAACCGCACCTTTTCCACAGCCGACGTCCACTTGTTGGGCTCCATGACAGCAGGTAGCCGCTCGGCAGGTGACAGCAGCCCGTTGTCGTACTCGTCGTCATACTGATAGTAGTACTGGTCCGCGTACCCTCCCTGATCTCCCCCCTGATCCGCACCGCCTCCTGCGGCCCCGTAGTCATAATCAAACGGCTGGCCCCCTCCACCCGGGCCCGCCAGCGGGGCGCCCGCATAGTCCCCAAACGCTTGCCCCGGCCCGTATGCTACCGCCGCATCATACTCGATGTCATACCCACCGACGACGGCACCCGGAGCGACAGTGTACTCGGAGTAATCAAAGCTCCCATGCGCAGGCTCTTCTTCCACAAACTCCCGCTCCGCCCCCGGCGTCTCATACTCATAGTCAAATAGCGGCTCCGGCCCGTCTGCTGCCGTTCCCACCAGAGCAACCCCATCCCCAAACACAAATGCCCCTCCCGAGCCGCCAACGTCTTCGTCCTCCGGCTCATAGTACGCACCCTCGACCACCTCCAGAGTCGCATTGCCGTCGGCCAGGCGTGCGGCGACCGCAGCCCGCGCCGCCACCGACTCTGGCGGGCACCCCGGGTGCGGCAGCGTGCCGTTCTCTTCAAAGTCCTGGAAGATGCAGTCGCTCATGATGGCCGCCTCGATGATGTGGTCTGCGCCAAAGACGCCGCCTTCGCCGGGGGGCAGCAGCGCGGCGGTGACGTCGTAATTGTCGTCATCGGACGCGTAGTACACGCCGTGGTCGTCCAGGCCAGCAGAGAGTTCGTGCTGGTAGTCATTCAGCGAGGTGCTGACTATGGGGGCCTCTGGAAGGTTGGCGTCGGCAAAGGCAACATTCTCGAAACGCACCAGGCCCCCGAACGACACGTCCACAATCTCGGAGATCTGCTGCATGCTGCGGAAGACAGTGTCGGTCAGAACAGCGCTGCTGTGGCGCGTGACAGCGACTGGGGAGGCGCGTCCGCCCCAGTCCGAGAAGATGCAGTCTGCATATGCGCGCTCATAAGTTAGTAGACGCCGGGGGTTGAGATACGTTGCAGGTGCATACTCCACAAGTTGGCGGAGCACTGAGGCATGCATGGCAACACATCAAACACTTGAACGGTGGCCAAATGCCATCCATATAATGAAACAGGACAGCTTCCATCACCATCTACGTGCTTGTAGAAACGCCGAGAAATTCAGCCAAGGAAGCACGGCCCACCAGGTGACATGACATGCTGTGGGGACGCATGCATTACGGAAGTCCAACCAGCAAGATCAACCGCACTCACGCAAAAAATTTTACACCCATCATCTCTGAGTTCCTGGCCGTGAATTCCCAAATACAGCAGCTTTGATGGACAAGTTTAATCACGAGTGTCCGATAAGGCAGTCCAATGCTTTGCAAGTATAGGGTATGTGCGTAGAAATCCCGTACCTCTGATGATGACTGTGGTCTCTCCGCCCATACCCGCAGAGTACACGGCGCGCAAACCCTGCACCGGGTCCCCCTGGAACGTGATATCAGTCATCAGCACAGCGTTTGTGTGCGGCCAGCCGCTGTCTTGGCTGTAGTCCGCATCGAGGTAGCTCTCCCCGATCCTGCCGACGGTCACAAACGTCGGGTCGCGCTGCAGCGACTGCAGCACACGCAGCGGCTTGGGTTGGAGGCGCAGGTAGAGGTTGTCGAGCCAGAAGCGAGCCCTCTCGATGGAGAGGAAGGTGTCGGAAACCAGCAGCAGGCACTGGAAGGGCTTCAGCGGCAGCAGGGGGGCGCTTTGAGTTGAGGAGGTGTCGAGGTCAAGCGCCGCGGCGGCGTCTGGGTCACTGCAGTTGCCCTGCACGGCAACAGCGATGAGTGGTTGAAAGCGGCACAGCCGTCCTTGCGTGTGCACGAATGCAATGTAGACCTGGTGCGGGCGGTAGTGCACGGATGACCAACGCTCGCACATGTTGCAAGAAGGCATGGCAGCACTTGCTCATTTTGGAACTGAAGTGTGAGCTTGCGTGTACTTGGCATTCAACTCAAATGCAACAGCTGGAAGATTTCGGGGCGTGTTGGCATGTGTGTATTGGGTCATGCCAGCGTTGTACAGCACCTCTCGGCTCACTGTGGTTGCTAGAAGCAAGCGAGCGTGTGCACGAAAGTTCCAGGCTTGGGATGGGTGGACGCCCATATGGCAGTCTTGTTGGGAGCATGCGAGGGGGCGAGAGACTGTCGGAGGGCGCACTCGGATTGATCTGGCCTCAAAGTCCACCTCCAACAGGGCTAGTGGATCGATGAGTGCCATTTGGAAAAGCAGCTCCGCGGGTGTTTCCGGCAGAGGTGGCCGGGACTCGAACAGGGGCCTGAGGTCAAGGTGCGCTCTGATCTCGATGTCCAGGGCTCGCTGTGCAATGGCTTGCTGCAGCTGCTGAGCCGTGCGCACAATCGTGATGTTGGGTGGTGCCAACACGAGGCCGCCGCCGGGGAAGGGAGTGGGCGCGGGGGCTGACACAGTCGCCTGTTGCGAGCCTGCTGCGGGCGCCGTCGCCGCGGCAGCATCACCGGGGGCGCCTGTTTGAGCCAGCCTTCGGCCTGGAGAGGAGATGGAAGGCATTGTCGGGAGTCAAGCTGACCCTGCATGGCGAGACATCGTGTAGCGTGAAACGTGACATGATGCATGCTTGCGGGAAATTGAGACATGTTTTGTCCTGTAGTGCAGTGGCAAAACTGGCACACCCTTGTTTGGTGCTGGCGAGGCCTCAGAGAAGGTGCACAGTCATGAGGCAGTGGTACGCGAACTCTCAACCGCTTGCACTGCGGCACGCTGACAGCAGGACGAATTCTAAACGCACACCGGAAGACAGTTCGATAGCAGCAGAGTGTTCAGGCTTGATCAGGCTGCCCATTCGCGCGGCCCGGATCGTGCGCTGTCTGTTGCCGTACTCAGTGGGGAAGCTAGGGCCCCAGGCTGCACAGCTGAACAGACGAAGACACTGAAGGAGCAATCGCAGAGCTGACGCCCGGTGGAGAGGCATCACAGCGTGTATCACTGCAGGTTCTGCTCGTGGCGTGTGCGGAGCGGCAGCAGCAACTGCCTGCTGCGTGCGAACGTGTAATTCCGGGACACAGAGATCGCGGCGGGGCTCGTAACAGCGCCACGACCAAGAACACGACGTGTAAGTCCCAACCTAGAATATATCTGCACTCTAGGCGCCGCATGGACGACCGAACGGCTAATGCAGCGCTGCCAACCCCCCCCTCGTGTCTGCTTGCGCCGGATCCAGCACCGCTCAGCGTTGATCATTTCAGAACTATCTCTATAGAATACTGTGCAGTTTTTTGGGGCCTATGCCGCCGATATGGTGCGAGCTGGGGAGTCACAAAATGACACCAGGATCACCGCGCTTTTTATACAGCCAGTGTTGGCGCACCATATGCCCCACTTTTAAACGGCTAGAGCAGCCAGTGTTGTTTCTGAGCCAAGCTGGCTCGCCTTGACATCCCTTTCTCGGCTGTTTGCAAACAAACGCCTGCGCAGTTCGCAGTCCGAACTGCCGCACTGCGGGCGATCGATAGCGTGGCACGCGTGACGGCTTCGAAACAGACACGACCGCTGATGGGCAAATAGTGCGCACCTGGCCCTTTGTTACAGTGGCGTGCTGCTGTGTCTTCCAGTAGACGTAGACGGAACTGCAGCCGCGGTGACAGAGCTCTGTCTAGCAGCACCTACAGTGTCGAGTTATCAACACGCTCAGGTCTCACTGCCAACCCACTCTGCAGCCTTATGTATGCTCTATTCCTATGTTTGTGGGCTTTGCGCCAAGATCACGCAAGGGCTACGTATCCGCTGATCCAGCGGTCCAGAAGTTGACCTGTAGCAACGTGGTGCTAAGATAACCTCACGCACAGCAGAACCTGTAGCAAGAATTATTGCTGTAGCGGAAGCTGCGTGGCCCTCTTGTCAGACGTGCTTTGCCTGGCGAGTGTACTTCGGGGCTCATCTACATGTACATCTCTGCGATTCGCACATCCATGCCAAATCATCACACAAGGTAAACAAAAGCGACATCTGAGCGTTCACGTGTGGGACGCAGAGACTGTTAAAAAAAATACTCATGGCACGCCATGGTGCCGTGTTCGAGTGTGCTTCGAGGGTCACGTTTGGTTGGGCGTAGCGTTCCGTACGTGCCGCGTGGGCGATGCACCCGCCTCAGAGTGCAACTGCCCGCCCGAGGCCGTGGGGCGTGACAAGGCTGCGAACCTGGGACCGAACAGTTCGCGATATCACAACCGTTGCGGCAGCATCAGTCATTTGAAACAACACCGCTGAGCCGTCGGGGTTCATGCATGCTGCTGCTTCAAGTTTTTCTTGGTCGCTTGCTGGGATTCGGTTGCAATGGCCTGCTTGTTGCCGCCCTGCATCTGCACTTGTAAGTGGTTGCTCATTGATAACCATACAGCAAACCATACGCGCCCCGCGCTTTAAATAAGCCTGCGCTTACAGACCGCCTTGTCGCTGCTGCGGTCCTGCGCCGATACCTGTGTTACATTGTGTAACACTGTGATAGATGATGTCTCCGGCCGGGGCCAGGCACTGGCGGCTGCAGCGCCAAGGGAAGAGCGCATACTGTTCAGCGCAAAACACACAAGCTTAAGCCGTACCCCACACACCGGCACGAAGACTGTGCACATGTACTAGTGCAACATTTGGCCTGCAGCATGGATGCGCTGGAGCGACTTGTTGAGCTAAACTGCATTAAGATTTTTTTTTATTTTATTAATTATATGTATTGCTCGGAATTCATGACGACAAGAAAGTTGCACTCGCTCTGATAGCTCTACGTAGCGAGTATACTCGCTAGCTAGCTATAGAGCTACCTGCCCAGCTGCGTCAGACGCCATTGAATGGCAACGAACTCCTGCACTGGCAGTGCACAGCTGCAGTGTACACAACCTCATCCGTGTAAGCCGAGCCTCGCTCGTGTCGCACAGCCGCACTCGAGCTTGTCTGCAGCATTGAGCATGCATCACAAATGCACACTATGTGGTACCTCCCCGATACCATCCGATCATATTTTGGTCTATCACACCCAAAATGCATGAAATGACTAATGCGTTGCGGATGGGTCTGCCGTACGAAAAAAAAGCACACACAAATCGGCATCACGCCAAATCCAAACGTGCATCAGCCACAGCACCCCAGACCTGCGGACAGGGGCGGAAGAGCGGTCAACACGCTCAAACACATCAGACATGCATATGGTAGCAGAGGGGGGCACGCGCAGGCTCAAGCAGTGCTCACCAGGGCTCTACAGCCCGCCGGGACACCGGTTTACTTTTGGAAATTTGGGAAAATCCGGGTGTGACGCGAAGCGGCAGACCGGGAATCCCGGCCTGGCGCGCGGAGCGTGCCGGGACGGCCCCGCGGGCCCCGGGCGGTTTCGAGCGAGAAACCGGGAATCCCGGTCTCTGACGCGCGAAGCGTCTCGAAAACCAGGATGGTGACGACGAGATTAGCTGTACGATATTCGGCGAAACAGGAGCAGACGGAGGACTGACAGATTAGGATGTTACAACACTGCATAGTGCTGAATATATAGTGCCGCGGCACACTGTTGTGCCGCGGCCGCTACTGAGAGCTGCATGGCTGACACACCAATGCATGGAATCCTAACACTCCCCCTGTGGCAGACAGGCGGGAACAGAAACCACTCAGTCCTATCCGACTTATATCTCTACAGGGAAAACCTGATGCCAGGGAAAACCTGCGTCACACGAGACTTGCTCGTGCCGGCTGTGCTGCCCACTGCAGTCCCCAGCCTTCCCTACCTGCACTCCGGGCACACGAACTGCGTACCACTAGCACGAGGATGTTACGGGATATTAATGGCCTAGTGCCGGAGAGTAGAGGCAGAGCCTGGATCGTGCCTCGAGCAGCTTTGGAGAGCTGAGTGCCTTGGTGAAACAGTCAGCAAGCTGCTGGTGCGTGCTGACCTGGAAGACACGCAACTGGTCAGCGTAGATGCGCTCACGCACTGTGTGGTAGTGAATTGCAACGTATCGCATCTTCGCTGACTCAATGGGGTTCACTAGGACCTTAGTCGTAGCGACATTGTCACACAGGAGGGGGACCGGGGTGATCTTGGTCTTCATGTCGTCTTGGATCAGCTTGATTAGTGCCAAGGCGTCGTCTGACGCCATAGATGCAGCGACGTACTCCGCCACCATCGTTGACTTAGCGACACATGACTGCTTCTTAGTCCCCCAGATGACTAGTGCTCCCCCGAAGGTGAGCACGAATCCGCTGATGCTGCGTCGAGTGGCTGGGCAGGTTGCCCAGTCGGAGTCCGAGAAGACGAGCAGCTGCGGCTGGCCTTGCGGCGGATCAGGCACACCTGCAGGGCTGAACTTGGGAGACATGCCAATCACAAGTCTGGTGTCGGCTGTGCCCTTGACGTACAGCATGGTGCGCTCAGCTGCGTCCAGATGTGGCTGTGACGGGTGCGCCATGTTGCGTGCCAGCAGTGTGGCTGCGAACGTGACATCTGGACGCGTCATACATGCCAGGTACAGCAGAGTGCCCACGATGCTGCGGTAGCGTGCAGCAAGTGCATGAGGGAGAGGGGGCGCATCTGAGACCAGATGTGCCCCCGGGAGGAGAGGCATGGTGCTCGGGGCGCTGCCATCCAGGTCGAGACGCCTTAATGCCTCCCCCACCATCGCCTCTTGTGAGAGGGCGATGGTCCCAGCGTCGAAGTCCTGCTCGACTGCCATGCCGAGGACATGGCTCGCCAGACCGAGGTTCCGCCCAGGGAACTCGGCCAGAATTGGCACGATCAGGTCGTCCCCTCGTCCGCGCTCTGTGATGATGATCCCGTCGTCCACATGCGTGTGCATGAAGGTGCGCGAGTCGCCGGGGGCGGCGCCGTCGCGGACGTAGAGGGCAGGGTCGACAGAGGAGGGGCGCCAGCCGATGCGGAGAAGGCCGGCGGCGAATGTGCGCCACCAGGCGTTGCCGGCTTGGCGCAGACCGTACAGCGGGCGACGCAGCAGCCAGACGCGGCCGGTGCCGTCATCGTGCAGCGGAGGCTGTCGCATGTAGACGGTCTCCAGCAGATCGCTTTTGAGGTAGGCAGCGGAGATGTCGAATGCGTACACGGCGAGGCCGTGGTGCGCAGCAAACGCGAGGAGCACCCGCAGGTAGGCGCT